>APFE031634756.1:1876-18226 GCA_000404065.3 Pinus taeda
TATATCATGTAGCATTTCTTCCTCTTCTTCATGAGTCATGCTAGAGCTTTCAGGCTCCTTACTAGGTGTTTGCATTTTCTTTCCTCGGGGCATCAGTTACCGATAATAATTCTCTGCTAGCCCTTTGAATTCCTTCAAAATAAATTTTCAAACCAATCTTAAGTAAAAATTAAAAAAAATCTACACACCTTTTTTTTTGTAGGATCTTGATATTGCATCTGATGTATCTCTGTACTTCCAGAACATCCAATTATGAAATTGCAACTTGTGGTAGCCCTCTGTGTCCTCTTTCGAATGCCAACAGTCTGACCCCAATTTTATTCTCCAATGAAGCGTTATGCCAAATCTCCCACAGTGACCTGATTATAGACCTTTTCAGAAGAGCGAACTTGTATGAAGTTCCACGTGTCACTATTTGGACCTCTGGCTCTGAAAAATATCTAGAAGACACTAAACTCTGTCCTCTTTCTGTACCTTTTCATGAAATTTCAATCCGATGCTCAGAGAGAAAGTTATGATGATGTTCCCCAGGTCACCTGTTTGGAATGTAATTCAGGAATCTGCAAAAAGACCAAATTCCTCAGATCATATCTCCACAAATATAGTACGCAATGCTCTGAAATTCGGACCCGAGCTGCAGTGCGATGTCTTGTCAAATGGGTTTTTTTTTCGACTTCTGAAACGTCACAGAAAAAGAGTTATAGCGAAAATGCCACGATGACCTATTTGGAGCAGCGAAACCCCTGAATCCAAAGCTTTGATACCAAATGTTATGAAACCAGCTCAAGAAAAGATAGAAAAGATAGATCAACGCCTTAGAATTCAGCCTCTTCGAGGGGGCAAACTCCTTTACATTACATAAAATGAACAATTCTTGGATGATAGCAAATGACAAAACCTCCTTTCTATATATAGGAGTCTAAGGAGTCACAATATAACCCAGCCGACCTAACAATAATAATATAAAAGCCACAAAAAATAACCATAGAGGGATTCTATGGGGCACAGTAATAACAATATGGGGGCAATAGGGGCACAACAATATTAATAAGGGGTACAACTACCATAGTAATGGGGTAATCACTAGTATTATAGGGACCCAACAAAGGGAGAAATCATTGTGAAATATGTTCCTAAATAGAAATTAAAAAAGAGTTTGTACATTAATTATTTCAATAAAATTTGTCCAATTGTTTGGGCACAGTGAAAGCTCTATACACATGCATTTGTTCTATGCATATGTTTCTTCTGAGAAACCAGCTCCACACAACCAAATTTGCACAACTACTTTCATACTTGTGAAATACATTTCTAGATAATAATTATAATAAAAAATTGTATATTTATTATTTTAATAAACCTTGTGCAAAGCTTTTCTTGAGTAACTTTCACTCTGTAGGTAGTTCCGTAGAATGCTTTTTCACATAAGAAATGCTCCGTAAAATGCTTATTCTTCTTCAGAAAACTTGATAATTATGGTAAAGGTACTTAACCTTTGTTTTTTTTAATTCCAAACTAAGCAATTTCATTCAGAATATCAACAAGATTTCATTGGGAACCCAATTCAATATACATGAAAAGAATGATTATCATTTCACAATGTTGTTCGTCTTAGCATTATTTGAAAGCATTAAAATATTAAATATAAAATCATGATTTTCAAAGTATTGAAATATTATATTAATGCATATTTTCAAAATTAATACAAATGCAAACCTTTGAAGATTTTGTTATGATTTTGAAAGAATTAAAATATTAATATTAACATATAAATTATTATCAATTCACTTAATGAACATAATAGAAAGGTCAGTTCAAATTTGAAATTGCAACACATCTAATGTTGATGCTTATTAATAGTCTAATATTCATATTTGTTTACTAATAGTCTAATGTTAATACGATTCTAGAGTAGAGTGCAAAAGTAGACTCCAAAGTTTTATTGCATGAAGAATTCCTGTTGCTTTTCTTATGTATGTATATCGCTTTTATGTGAAAGTGCAAAGGATTAAATTATGCAACGAGACATCCCTCAGCCATAAGCACAAATATCGGCAAACGTGCCTCTTATATACTGAGTACGATTTTCACACTCCAATAAAATGAACTTCCTTCGCACTAAAAACATTGTTAATCAATTGATTAAAGGTTATTCTCTTCACACAATGTAGCTTTGTTTATGTTTATCTTTGTGTAAATAGGCATATGCGAGGAACTACAGATGACGTCCATTATGCAGAGGAAGATTTGAAGCTTTCATCATGCATACCTCCTCACTTCACTCAACGAAATATTGTCGCACAAAAAAAATTGTTCACAAAAAGTTCCATCACTAATTAATTAGTTAAAGGTTACATAATGAAACACAAAATTGATCAAAATCAAAATCATGTAAAATTGATATATCACTTTTATTTCGAAATACAACAAAAAATTCCATTATGTACAATATAAATATTCAAATCGAATGTAATAAAATTCACTCCCAATACTTTAGACAAATTTATAGATAAGAGGACAATGAATATTATTCATGTTTCATAGAAAATAGAACTATTTTCATGTGTCATGTAATTTGCATATATGTATCAATGACATAATACATGTGCTCAGAGCATAAGTCTATAACATTAAGGAATACAATCACAGTAACAAAAAACAATATCAAGTTTCAAATTTCAATGCTCACAACTATGATTGAAATAAATAAACAAAATATAAATACATAGAAGATCATATGTGAAGAATCAAGAAATTTTAGTATTAGCAGGAAACATTTGTATCAGTAATGAAAATGCTCAATCACTCAAGTTTTTGGCTCATTCACTACGTTATTCTATCATTTTCTCTTTAATTACCTATCGTTGCATCGAAGAAAATTAAATGTGTGAACCATAATATAGAAAGAGGGAACTGCAAAATAAAACAAGGAATTCCATTTAGCAACTAGATTATGTGACATTAATAAAATTAACAAATCACAATGACTGAATACTAGAAAATAGAAAATGAATATGCAAATATTTAGGTGCAGTTATAGTTAGTGAAAGCATATACACTAATTTTTTCACTATCAATTGTCTTCCAGATGCATGGCCTCTTGAACCAATGTATTTAACTTAGCTTGAATGAATTCTTTCATTGGTCCCATTGTAATATCTAGCCTCACTTGTTGATTGAATAAATTCTTTTTAATATACATCACCTCTTCTTGTAACTAAGTAATTAACACGGATTTCTTATTATTAATACTAACAAATCTAGCTATCCATTTTCTAATTTCTTCTAAAGTAAAATCAGTTATATCATCAACAAATTTTCAGTTCTTCGTTTGCACTTTGTTTTAGTGCTAAAGGGGCTAAGGTGTGCCAAGAGGCACATTTTTCAAAACTATCCCAATGATGTTTTCCGAGTACACATCCGAAACAAACACCATTTATACAAGATACCATGGGAAGACCTGTCACCATATTTTCTTTGCATAGATTCTAAAGGAAGCAATAGTTTAAGTGACCAAATCGTTCATGCCAAAGTTTGCTCACTTCATCATTATGAGCAACAAATACCAATGGAAGATTTGATGACCCAAAGTTGCTAAACTTATACAACCTTGTAGAATCATCAGCAATGCTAGTAGCTAAAGTCTGTCTAGGATCTCTTAGGTCCTTAATTACAACATCATGAGGTGAAAATTCAATGGTTTTACCTTCACCTGAATGAGTTATCTGATATACAGATAGAAGGTTGCAAGATAAGGTTGGAACACATAATACATCATGAAATTGACCATTGTCTAGATGAATAGTTCCAGTCCCTACAACACTAAGAGATATATCATCACCAACATACATATTTTTGGTGTTGCAATCATTTAAAGAAAAGAACATGGCTTTGTTTTTGTCCATGTGATAAGAAGCTCCGGAATCAATGAGCCACTCATGAGAATGAGAAGAAGAAGATACATTTAGTGCATAACAAGACCAAGATGTTTGATATCCACATGTAGAAAGTCTTATTCCTAAAGATGAAGTTGAAATTGAAGAGTGCTCCAAATGGATGTTATGCTTCTTCCTTGTTGCTTCCAAGGCTTCCATATTCTTAAAGCATTTGGATTCTAAGTGGCCATCTCAATTACAAAAGTGGCAATGTCTATCAATCTTCTTCCCTTTGTTTTTATTTGGCTTATCATTTTTTTGAAATGATTTTTCATTTTGAGACTAAAATTGCTTAGGACCCTTGTTTGGTTTAGGACCATTCTTTTTAGGATATTGCTTCTTAGGATTCTTTTAATTTGGTTGCTATTAGGCAGCTAAGGCTTTCTTAGAAAAATTTCCAAGATTAATAATACCAAGATATAAGAGCTTTTCTTCTTCTCTTATTAAAGAATCACAAAAGGCGTCCAAAGAGGGGGACTTGTAGTCTTGTCCTTGAGAAATAAAGGCTTCTCTAGTAGAATGGAAGGTGGAAACAAACATAGAGTAGGTTGGTCCCAACTTAGTAAGAATGGAACAGATAAGGCTACCATCTTCGTTCTTAACCTAAACACCTTCCAAGAGAAGTCTAAGGGTCTTGAACTTGTACAAAAAATGATGTAGGAGCATCCCGCTAAGGGCATCATGACCAGGTGTTGGTCTCAGCTAAGGAGGACAGGTTCAATATCTTTTAGTTTCATTTACATTTACTGAAAAAAACAATTCCTAGGAATTAGTTTTTCTTTTTTAATTAATATTAGTTAAGGAATATTAGGAACAGTGCAGTTAGGATAGCATCATTACGGTACGTTGTTTTGTCATTTCTCTTAACCCATTGTACAACTATCTATTCATTAAAAAAAATGTATAATATTGTAAATCCTATAGCACAAGAAAACCCAACATAATCATCGATTGTGTAACTACAAAGAGTAACTGAAGGGTAACTGAGAAAAGTTCAAGTAACTGTCTAAAAACAACATAAAAACCAATGTAATACATTCTGGATGGGTTAAATGCATGAGAAGAGAAACACAATAAAAAGAGAAATTTTTTTCATCTAAATCCATCTGTAACAGTTTGTCCAGGACCTACATTTATTTTTTTCCGCTAACTATTGAGTAATCAAGTTAAGTAGTTTTGTGAGTTCCTATCTCTTGTAGTTTTTTTGTAAAATAGAGAGAGCAAACGAAGAAACCAAACGAGTGTTCCAGCATAGAGTCTGACAATAACCATAACAGAGTCCAAATAAATGAAAGCCAACAACAGTATGAGCAGTTTGAAATCGAACAAGAATGTAATCACTAAATAACAACCCCAACTGGACAATACAAAAAAAATTCCTATTAATTCTTTTCATAACCAAAAAATATTTGTATACATTCTACAGTCCCGAATATTCAGTTAAGAACAAAGGCAAAGATAATACGATACAACAGAACCCTAAGAGTGAGAGTTTAGTCGGCCACCATATAAAGGCGAACAAAACAAAATTTACAAGTGTTCAGGGCATAGTCGAAAGTCTATATACAAATTGGATCCAGGGTCGCACAACAATAGAGAAAACCCAATGAAGGAGTACTGGAACTTTGCCCGGTAGCCTGACAAAGATAACTAAACTAAAAATAATTGACAATAGTAGTAGAGAACGAGCCTACCGGAGTCATTTCTCAAAACGGTTACATAGACCACACCTGGGAACAAACCCTCATCTGCATAGTGAGCCCACGGGGTACTATCAGTTGAATGTATGTCGAAATATAGCCAAGAAGAAACAACATAAAAAATAGAACCGAAAGCACAGATGGGAAAGTCGTTTACCTGAAGAGCATTTGCATTAGAGGAGTGAAACCCCACTGAGCCAAAGTCATCGGTGAAACCCTATAGACCAAGGAGCAAACATTGTTAGTGTCGGAGCAAAGTGAAGAGGGTAAGAAATATCATGGAGGAACAACTTACCTTGTCATTACTGCGAAGTGGAGGAGGCCACTGTGCCCGTGATCTGTAGAACACAAAACAGGAATCCATCAACCATAAGCTAACAACTAGGAAGACTATAATGGAACGAAAATAGTGGAACAAGGGAAAGTATAGTAACCAAGCAGACAGAAACAAAAGTAAGCCTCTAATATAGACGAGGAAAACCTCCACACCGTGCCCAAGTAAGCAAGCGACGAATTCACAAGCACAAGTGAAGATACCACAACAAGAGACAACAGAATCCATAGTTGGGGGCACGCAGAACCCTGCTACCGAAATCTACACAGTTGCAGCACCAACCCTCACTACAAGTCTAAACCCTCAGTGCAACGAAAATGCAAATGGAAAATGAGCGAGTGACAAAGAACCAACAGTTTTGGAAACAACCAAGAGCGAGAAAACAATAACCAAGGTGGGTACAGCCAGCAAGCCATCATTGAATTCTAACATAAATGCCATCCAACAAATATCTAGAATAGTCCTTTGGTTAGTGCCTAATCAAATGTATTAATCCCCGAATTATTTTCTAATCATTCAACCATTGATTAAAGCATTGGTTTATCATTGTTAAACATAATAAAGTATAAGTTATGGGTTCGTCCCATCATAGTGGTATCAAAGCAGGATTTAGAGTTTTCCTGAGAGATGGAAGTTGGAAGACAAGGACATGGATGTGGAAGAGGTGCTCAGAGAGCAGTAGATGAAGGATTGCGGGAGGAAATCAGGATCATTACTGCCCATTTGGAGGTAGTTGAAGCAGGAAGGAGAAGGGATCTAGAGGTAGGAGATGATAGTGACGAAGAATTTATAGTGACGAAGAATTTATAGTGACAACAGATGGATCGGATGAAGAAGGGCTAGAAATGAGATTGTTGTGGTTGGTCCTATTAGCAAGTAGCAAGCCTAAACCAGAAATTCCAAATTATGACGGCAACTTGTCCATAGAAGTTCTGTTGGACTGGATCAGTGAACTAGACAAATATTTTGAGTGTGAAGAGGTCTGTGAAGATCAGAGAGTTAAGTTCGTTGCAACAAAGCTAAAGGGACACAGAGCCCTGTGGTGGGACAGTGTTCAAGTAGAGAGAAGAAGGATGAACAAGTTGCCAATAAAGAAATGGCCAAGGATGGTGGCCAAGTTGAAAGGTATATTTCTGCCCAAGGATTACCAGATTGCACTACATCGGCAAGTGGAGAACCTGAAATAGAAAGGGATGACAGTAAGAGAGTACACAAAAGAATTCTAGTGGGTAAATTTAAGAGTTGGTTATATAGAGGACACCCTGGAGAAAACAACAAGGTATGTGAATGGTTGGAGATTGGAAATATTAGATGAAATTAGCATTCCTTCCCCAAAAAATATAGAAGAGGCATACCAGAGTGCTATGAAGGCAGAGGAGAAGATCACCAGAAAGCAAAATTCTAGGAGAGGATGGGGAACCGGCAGAGGAAGAGGACAGTCTTATGGGAGAGGATGAACTGCCAGCAATAGTGAAGAAGGAAACAATTCCAAAACTTTTGGGACAGAAAAAAAAGGTGATAGCACTACAGTTGGCAGGTCATATCAACAAGGAAGAGAAAATGGTTGAGGTAGAGGAGCTAACTATCAATGCTACATGTGCCACAAGTGGGGGCATAGATCTTTTGAGTGTCCTGAAGTGGAACAAATTGCACAAAGAGGTGCGTATGTCACACAGCCGGAGGAAGCAGAGGCACCCCCAAGGGAGTAGAAATTCTGCCAGAAATAGGGGAAGCCTTAGTTTTGAACAAAGAGTTGCTGAAACCAGCCAAAGAAATAGTTGAACAAACTCAAAGGAAAGCATTGTTCTGGACAATTTGTAAGTCACACGGAAAATGTTGCAAGCTAATTATCGACAGTGGGAGCATGAATAATTTGGTTGCCATGGAGATGGTAGAGAAGTTGGGTTTGAAGAAGCTGAATCACCCCACTCCTTACAAGGTATCGTGGTTGTAGAAAGGCCATTAGTTGTTGGTGAATGAATAGTGTGAAGTTGAGTTCCATATTGGCAGACACAAGGATAAGGTTATTTGTGATATTATGATGATGGATGTATGTCATATACTGCTAGGAAGGCCATGGCAGTATGACAGGAAGGTAGTGCATGATGGGAAGACAAATTGTTATAAGTTTGTCAAAGATGGGATCAAGCACACACTTATGCCCATCAAGGAAGAGGAGACAATGGAAACAAGAGGGATGAGAGTGTTACTAATGGGTGGAAAATAGTTTTTGAAGTAGACTGAAGATAGTGAAGTGAACTATGCTATTGTGAGAGGAGCAAAGACGGTGTTGTTACACATAGAGGTGTCAAATTTTCCTGCAAAAATTTAGCAAATTCTGCAGGAATTCAGCGATATAGTAGTGGATGACTTACCAAATAAATTTTCTCCCAAAAGGACTATAAGTCATCATATTGAATTTATACTTGGAGCAAGTCTACGGAATAAGGAAACATATCGGATGAGCCCCAAAGATAATGAGGAGATCAGAAAATAGGTGCAAGAATTGCTAGATAAAGCACTGATAAGGGAGAGTTTGAACCCCTGCGCAGTTCCAACAGTTCTCGCTCCCAAGAAAGGAGGAGAATGGTGAATTTTCATGGATTCGATGGCCATCAACAAAATCACCATCAAGTATAGATTTCCACTGCCATGGATGGACGACATGATGGACTTCCTAAGCAAGGCAACATATTTTTCAAAGATTTATTTAAAGAGTGGGTATCATCAGATTCGAATCAGGGAAGGGGATGAGTGGAAGACACACTTCAAGACCAATAAAGGACTGTATGAGTGGCTGGTAATGCCATTCGGACTAAGTAATGCACCCTATACCTTTATGTGAATGATGAACGAAATGCTGAAACAATTCATTAGGAAGTTTGTAATAGTGTATCTTGATGACATATTAATTTTCAGCAAGACGAGGGAGGAACACTTTCGACATGTTCGAAGTGTGTTGGAAAAATTGTAGCTGAATAAGCTATTGATAAATTTGAAAAACTGCACTTTTCTGCAAAAAGAATTGGTTTATCTGGGTTTTGTGATTGCAGAAAACAAGTTGAAGATGGACCTAGAGAAGATTGCATCAATTGTCAACTGGCCATCCCCAAAAAGTCTGTTTGAGGTACATAGTTTTCATGGGCTGGCAAGTTTTTACCATAAATTTATAAGAAAAAATCTGTGCACCTATGTTGGACAATATAAAGAAGGAAAGTCAGCCTTTTCATTGGACAAGGCCAACAGAAAGGATTTTTCAGCGACTAAAGAAGAAGATCACAAAAAGGTCAATCATGAGATTTCTGGATTTTAAAAAGCTTTTTCAGGTTTGTTGTGATGCAAGCGATGCAGCCATTGGAGTTGTACTTAGCCAAGAAGATAAACCTATTGCATTTTTCAACGAGAAGTTGAATGAAAGTAGGCAGAAGTCTTCATCCTATGACAAGGAATTCTATGCTATAGTCCAAGCACTGAAGCATTGGAGACACTATCTGCTGGGGAATGAGTTTGTTTAGTTTTCGGATAATTCTGCACTACAATACATGATGCAACAACATAAGCTAAATCACAAGCATTCTAAGTCGGTTGAATATTTGCAAAGTTTCACCTTTTTGTTGAAACACGTTAGCAGGCAGGCCAACAAGGTGGTGGATGCGTTGAGTAGAAAAGCCTTGCTCTTGCAGGAGAGTATGATACAAGTGCTGGGCTTTGAGCATTTGAAAGACTTGTATCAGACCAACATGGATTTCAAAGAGGCTTATGAAGCCTGTTAGAATCCTTTGTTGAGAAACAATAGTCCGTGGTTGGACTCTAATTTGCAGGAGAAGCTATTGTTTATAGGGGGACAGTTATGCATTCCCGATTGTTCAATGAGAGAGAATATCATTCGGGAGAAGCAAAGTGGAGATCTAGCCGGACATTTCGTCATAGACAAAACATTAGAGTAGCTCATCCATTTTTAATATTGGCCAAGGATGCGAAGGGATGTGCATAGATTTGTGACCAGATGTAAAGTGTGTCAGTTGGCAAAAGGACACAGTCAAAATACGAGACTCTACACGCTATTGCCCATTTCGAGTAGACCGTGGGACACAGTCAGCTTGGACTTCATCTTGGGTCTACCAAGGACACAATGGGGTTATAATTCGGTGATGGTAGTAGTAGACCGGTTTTCAAAGATGGCACATTTCATCCCATGCAGAAAAAAAAGTGATGCCACTCACGTGGCCCACTTGTTCTTCACAAAGATCATCAGGCTACATAGCCTACCTAAGTCCATTCTTTCTGATAGGGATGTGAAGTTTACAGGGCACTTCTAGCACACCTTGTGGAAGAAGATGGACACGCAGTTAAGTTTCAGCTCTCCTTATCACTCATACACCGACGGGCAAACAGAGATGGTAAATAGAAGCTTGGGGAACCTGCTACGAAGTTTGATTGAGTACTTGCTGAGGTGGAGTTCACTTACAACGCCTCACCCAATCGCAACATGGGTTATAGTCCTTTTCGGGTCTTATATGGCATGCATCCTCGCAGAGTGCATGAGTTACGAGATTTAGGATAGCAAGAAAGACAGAGTGTTGATGGGGAAGATTTCGCCAAAGAAATGAATGGTCTACACGAGCAGGTGAAAATGAAGTTGCAGGATAGTAGTAAAAAATATAAGCAGCGAGAAGATTTGAAATAGAGAGAGGTGCAGTTTAATGTGGGGGATGAAGTCCTCATGCATTTTCACAAGGAGCGTTTTCCTAGAGGTGCATATAACAAGCTAAAGTACAAAAATATAGGCCCCTGTAAAGTTCTCCAGAAATTTTCAGCAAATGCTTATGAATTATAACTGCCAGCAGGAATAGGCATCTTGCCCATCTTTAATGTGGCAAACTTGTTTCCATACATTGCTGATCCAGAGGAAGACAATATAGCAAGGCCTACATGGGACACATAGGAAGGGAGTGATACTTGGATGAGACAAATGCCTTACGCTCAGTCCCTCGATATCGAGAGGATCCTCGACACTCAAGTGGCCAAGCGAATTCAGCGAAAAGAATATTTGCAATATCTGGTCAAGTGGAAGAACTATCCTATTGAGGACAGTTCGTGGCTTAACGCCAGACAGATAGAGCAAGCACGTTGTTCAGTCGAGAAACTCATGGACCAAAGTCATAAATTTTTCTTACACCGGGAGCCTGATGCAAGAGCATCCAACTAAGGGCATCATGACCGAGTGTTGGTCTCAGCTAAGGAGGATAGGTTCAATGTCTTTTAGTTTTCATTTACATTTACTAAACAAAATAGTGTCTAGGAATTAGTATTTTTTTTTATTAATATTAGTTAAGGAATATTAGGAACAGTGCAGTTAGGATAGTGTCATTAGGGTATGTTGTTCTATCATTTCTCTTAACCCATTGTACAGCTGTATTTTCATTAAAGAGAAATGTGTAATATTGTAAATCCTACAGCACAAGAAAACCCATCATAATCATCGATTGTGTAACTACAAAGAGTAACTGAAGGGTAACCGAGAACAGTTCAAGTAACTGTCTAAACACAACATAAAAACTAATGTAATACATTCTGGAGGGGTTCAGTGCATGAGAAGAGAAACACAATAAAAAGAGAAAAAATTTTCATCTGAATATCTGAATCCATCTATAACAGTTTGTCCAGGACCTACATTTATTTTTTTCCTCTAACTATTGAACAATCAAGCTAAGTAGTTTTGTGCGTTCCTATCTCTTGTAGTTTTTTTGTGAAACAGAGAGAGCAAATGGAGAAACCAAATGAGCATTCCATCATAGAGTCTAGCAATAACCACAATGGAGTCCAAATAAACGAAAGCCAACAACAATATGAGCAGTTCGAAATCAAACGAGAATGTAATCACTGAATAACGACCCCAACCGGACAATACAAAACAATTTCTTGTTAATTCTTTTCATAACCAAAAAATATTTGTATACATTCTACAATCCCGAATATTTAGTTAAGAACAGAGGCAAATATAATATGATACAACAGAACCCTGAAGGTGAGGGTTTAGTCAGCCACCATATAAAGGTGGACAAAACAAAATTTACAAGTATTTAGGGCATAGCCGAAAGTCTATATATAAATTGGATCCTGGGTCGCACAACAATAGAGAAAACCCAATGAAGGAGTACTGGAACTTTGACCAGTAACCTGACAGAGACAACTAAACTAAAAAGAATTGACAACAGTAGTAGAGAACGAGCCTACCGGAGCCATTTCTCGAAACAATTACGTAGACCACGCCTGGGAACAAACCCTCATCTTCACAGTGAGCCCACGGGGTACCGGAAATTGAATGTATGCCAAAATATAGCCAAGAAGAAACAACAGAAAAAATAGAACCGAAAGCACAGATGGGAAAGTCGTTTATCTAAAGAGCATTTGCATTGGAGGAGTGAAACCCCACTAAGCCACAATCATCGTTGAAACCCTATAGACCAAGAAGCGAACGTTGTTAGTGTCAGAGAAAAGCAAAGACGGTAAGCAATATCATGGAGGAACAACTTACCTTGTCATGACCGCGAAGCAGAGGAGGCCACTGTGCCCTTGACCTGTAGAACATAGAACAGGAATCCATCAACCATTAGCTAACAACCAGGAAGACTATAATGGAATGAAAACATTGGAACAGGGGAAAGTATAGTAACCAAGCAGATGGAAACAGCAGTAAGCCTCTCATACAGACGAGGAAAACCTCCACACCGTGCCCAAGTAAGCAGGCGACGAATTCACAAGAACAAGCAAAGATACCACACCAAGAGACAACAGAATCCCATAGCTTGGCGCATGCAGAACCCTGCTGTCAAACTCTATACAGTCGCAGCACCAACCCTCACTGCAAATCTAAAACCTTGGCGCAGTGAAAATGCAAATGGAAAATGAACAAGTGACAAAGAACCAACATTTTTGGCAACAACCAAGAGTGGGAAAACAGTAACCGAGGCGGGTACAACTAGAAATCCATCATTGAATTCCGACATAAATGCCATCCAACAAATATCCAAAACAATCCTTTGATTAGTACCTAATCAAATGTATTAATCCCCGAATTATTTGCTAATCATTCAACCGTTGATTAAAGCATCGGTTTATCATTGTTAAACATAATAAAGTATAAGTTACGGGCTGGTCCCATCAAAAAATCTTTCATGGAAGAAAAAATATTCGGGTCCAATGGAAGAAACTCATTTTCAAGTTGATGGGCTCTAATTTCGCTTTTAATTCCAAAAACTTTAGTGAGTTTTTCCATTGCTTCATTAGGAGTATAAAGTTTTTTGATATGGAATCTAAGGTTTGGAGAAATAGACATCCCTTTCAACCCACGTGCTTGATCTTGCCTATTTTCGCATTTGGCTGCCTTATCTTCATCTTAGGGTTTGGTTTCTTGGCCTGAGGCTATTTTGTAAAGACTTTTACTTCTAAGTAAACCCACAATGTAGGACCACCATTGGAAGTAGTTGGTGTTGTCAAGAATAAATTGGCATGGACTTTCCATTTGAACAAAAACTGAAGCTATAGATGCTGAAACTAAGTGTTCCAATGGAAAGATCTTGAAAAATTAGGCTGATTAAAAAAAAATGGCTCTGAAAATGGCTTCTAGATGAAGAAGTTATGGCTTTTTGAAGAAAAGTTGTTGAAGATGTTGTCGAAGTGCATGAATGTGCGGAAATGAATAATAATGTTATATTTAAAAAAATCCGCCCCCTTTCCAAACTTAATCTAATTAGCTCACTTTAAAAGAAAATTATGTGACTCACTTTTATAAATAAGTGAAAGTCACTTTTACAATGGTACTTTATGAGCTACCCACTAAATTGTAACTTAAATAAAAGATAAAGAGACTTTAGAAGCATAAGTGACTCACTTTTTATAATGGGTGAAAACACTTTTACATAAAGTAACTTTAAAACATAAGATACATGTGCTTTTTCAAAATGTAACTCAACAAAAAGAAAGACTTGAACTCGAGACCTCTATTCTCATAAAGTAACTTTGGACCAAGTGAGCTATATTAAAAGGTTAGTAATTTTTGGAAAAGAGGAAGGGGGTTTTTTATTTTTGTTTTTTAATCACTGAAGCTTTGGGGTGAATGCTTACTTGAAAAAGATATTTTTTCCTACAAAACAAAAACCACAAACCCAACACAAACATACATAAAAAATAAACCTTACGGCTTTAAGTTAGCTTTAGCCGGAAAATAAACATTTTCCTCAATTTTATGATTTTCCGAGATCACACTAAGGCGCAATGGAAAAGAGCATACGCATGAGAAAAATCCTTCCTTTCTTTTTCTGATTTGCCCATATCATAGAGAGTTGCACGGCAAAGAGCATACACAGAAATGAAAGGTACAGATCTAGTAATAAAAAATAGAGAGCTAAATAAACCGAAATAAATAGAGAGATGAATAGCTACAACTGCAAATAAAGACTGTATACCTCTAGATCTTAAAAATGACGTAGCTAGGGCTACCGGAAACCTTTTCGCGTGAGACGAAAGGGGTTCCTCATTGAAACATATGCTTCTGGCACAATAGAGCAGTCCTCTTCGCCCAAAAGTAGTGAGAAACAGTATATCTAGGAAACGACGGTTAAATGCAGTTGTACCGGCCTCAAATTTGGATCACCAACAGATGCATCCCTCAAATTGCTTTGATACCATGTAGGAATTTATAGGGTAAGTTCCTCAGATAGAATACCAAAGGACACCGCTCATAAACAGATCATAGATCAATACACCAGTATTCTTGACATGGTTAAAACCCTCAAAGAGGGAAATAGTCCACAACCTGAGCTAACGCGAACACTTCAGGCAATTTAATAATAAAAGAACGAAAATTTACATAAGCTTCTATCATGAACGGTTACCCTACAAATGACCCTCCATGCTCTTTAAATAGATATCATGGACCAATCGGGTGTTAATCCATGGATCAAGTGTCAGTAATGCCGAGGAGAGAATGAATCGTCAAATCTGTTGGGCTGTGTTATATTCTTTCCACATGGTTAATAGGGGTTTTGTGGGGTACCCGTAAACCCACTTTATGGGGTCCGGGGCAGCGCCTCGGAAAATTTTGGTTTTGGACCCTATGTTAGGTTGGGCGGACCCACCTATGGTTTTGTGCATGATTTTCGTACATGTTTTTTGGATGCGATGGTTTTCAGTCCATGGTATTGGACGTGATGGTTTTCGGTCCATGGTATTGGATGCTTCGACATGTATAAATATGTATTGTAACATTGAAAGGAATATAATGAAAAATCAAGCTGGTAGTCCCGGTTTCGGGATCCAGTGGGAAATCTCTGTGTATATGTGTTTTATGTGTTATGCTCTCACATTTTTTTTTTCTGTGATTTAGAATTCATATGCAGGTAATTTATGTACGGGGTTAAAACCTACATTTTGTATTAGAGCTGTTTTGGCTTCAAGGGGACGCCTTTTTTGCTTAGGGGTTTCACTCGGGCCTGTGGTAGACCCTGTTCAGTGGGAGATTTGCGAGATTGATTCTAGTGGTGAAAGAAGATGGCAAGCAGCGGAAAGATAGAGATTGAGAAGTTCAATGGTCAGAGTTTTGAGTTGTGGAAACTCAAGACGGAGGATATGTTGGTGGATAAAGATCAGTGGATCGCGATAGATCCGGGTACTAAACTAATGGGAGTGACTGATGAAGAATGGAAGAAGTTGGATCGGAAGGAAAAGAACATAATACGATTGTGTGTCTCAGATTCAGTATTTCTTAATGTATCATGGGAAGCTACGGCGAAGGCTCTGTGGGATAAGTTAGGGACTTTGTACCAATCTAAGTCTCTGGTGAATAAACTGTTCCTGTGGAAAAAGCTGTATAACCTGAGGATGAAAGATGGAGACTTGGTGACAGAGAATTTGAATGCGTTTAATACTCTGGTAATTTAGTTATCATCTGTTGATATTAAAATTTCAGATGAAGATAAGTGCATCAGTTTGTTGTGTTCTCTACGAGATTCGTGGGATAGTATGGTTATTGCAATAGGTAGCAATGCAACTGCTTTGCAGTTTGATGAAATAGTCTCAACCTTACTGACGGGGGAGATGAGACGGAAAAATATGGACAACCAGAATGGTGATGCCTTGTTTGTACAAGGGAGGTCCCAGAACAGAAACAAAAATAAGTCATCGAGTGGGAGATCTAAATCTAGAGGGAGATCTAAATCTCCAGGAAAACCTATAAAGGTGGTGTGTTGGAAATGCGGTAAGGAAGGGCACTTCAGAGGGGATTGTAAATCTAAAGCTCCTGATAAAGGAAAGGGATCTGATGATGCTCCTTCTGCAGAGGCGAAAACCACCTCAGATGAAGGTGGGGATGTGTACTTGG
>APFE031634756.1:22742-33177 GCA_000404065.3 Pinus taeda
TGCAGTCGGTAGCTTGATGTATGCCATGGTTTGTACTAGACCAGACATTGCACATGCCATGGGAGTATTGAGCAGGTTTATGTCAAAACCAGGGAAGGAGCACTGGACAGCAGTGAAGCGGGTTTTCAGGTATTTGCGTGGCACTAGTGATTATGGTTTGTGCTACCAAGGAAGACCAGGATTGGACAGAGTGTTGGGTATTCGTGGCTTTGTTGATGCAGACTGGGCTGGAGATCTGGATCAGAGAAGATCTACAAGTGGGTATGTGTTTAACCTATTTGGAGGTGCAGTCAGTTGGATGAGTAAGAAACAATCTGTAGTGGCACTATCAACTACAGAGGCAGAATACATGGCAGCCACTCATGCAAGCAAGGAAGTAGTTTGGTTGCAGAGATTGTGTTCCAGTATGGGGTTAGTACAGGGAGCTATAAGGATAGACTGTGACAGCCAAAGTGCAATTTTCTTGGCAAAGAACCCTACTTATCATTATAGAGACAAAAGCACATTGATGTTCAAGTATCATTTGTGAGGGAGTATGATAGAAGACAAAAGTGTTGCTGGTAAAGGTGGGACACTTGAAGAATAAAATATGCAGATGCATTGACAAAATCTGTGAGCTCTGAGAAGTTCTCTTGGTGTAGAGAACAATGGGCGTTTCAGGGCTGGAAAAATGACTAAGCTCTCCTGTGGCCCCCTGTGGAAAGAAAACAACAAGTGGGAGATTGTTGGGTTGTGTTTATATTCTTTCCACATAGTTAACAGGGGGTTTGAGGGGTACCCGAAAATTTTGGTTTTGGACCCTATGTTAGGTTGGGCGGACCCACCTATGGTTTTGTGCATGATTTTCGCACATGTTTTTTGGACGCGATGGTTTCAGTCCATGGTATTGGACGTGATGGTTTTCAGTCCATGGTATTGGATGCTTCGGCATGTATAAATATGTATTGTAACATTGAAAGGAATATAATCAAAAATCAAGCTGGTAGTCCCGGTTTTTGGATCCAGTGGGAAATCTCTGTGTATATGTGTTTTATGTGTTATGCTCTCACATTTTTATTTTTCTCTGTGATTTAGAATTCGTATGCAGGTAATTTTTGTACGGGGTTAAAACCTACAAGATCACTTCATGTCTAGAACATATCGTGACCATTGGATTGTAGGTTACAAAAGTACATAGTAAAGAAACACGCTTTACCTAACTCTACACTAGACCAAGTTATACTTAACTATTTCCTATATGTCGAAATATCCTAACACTTGAAGCATTGTGACTCTTTTCACTTTCACTTGTAAATTTTTTCAACAAGCTCTCGCATTTGATGTAACCTAGAAGCGTGATTAATAGGGCTTCTAGATCAACATATCACTAACCTTCAACTTCTTTTAAATTGAAACAATACAATACTTCACAAACTCTGCAAGATGTCTTCCATTCTTCATGGTTACTCGTCCAACAGTAAATGTAAAAGAAATAAATTGTTTCTTCTTTTTCTATTCAAATTTAATTTTCCAATCATAGTATTTCCTACAGACTTCGGCAACAAAATACATGTGCATAATAATTCTTAGAAGCAATAGTGGTTTGCTATAGAGTTGAGACTTTTGGGATCCATAACAAGTTTGTGAGAATAATTTCGGCAAAATCACATAAAAAATCATTTGTCGATGCATTTCGAACCAACCAGTGTGGTTCATCATCAGGACAAGTTGAAAATCAAATATGAGTGATAAGTTAAATAGGGAATACAGGTCCTTCCAACAACTATATTTGACCAGGAAACAGATTAAAAAGAGTTCTAACGGCTAGATTTGACCAAGGCCCAGGGGGGAGGGGTCAAGGTTGTTAGAAAATATTTTAAATAAATTATTGAAATAATATATATTATTAATAATATTATTTAATTTAAATTAATATTATTATTCTTATAATTAGTATTAATATTAGGTAATAATTCTATTAAAAATAATATACTAATATTAAAATTCTTAATCTAAGGGTAAATCTCATATTTAAAGTGACCATTGTTTTATATGGATTTTAATATTATCTTTTTTCTTGTTGAAGCAAGAGCCGAACCTTCTATTTCATTAATTCAAAAGAAAAATTACATAGTTTACAAAAACTTGTCCATTTACAAAAACTCAGGAGAAAAGGTAACCCTGCCAATGACAAAGACCCCCCATCTTACACCAGAAATCCCCAATCCCATGAGAAAATACTTCACAGGGCTACAAGAACCCCAACCACAAGGAAGATCCAGAAATTTCACACCCCCTGGAGCCGACCAATGATAACGGTCACCCCCGACCACACAAAGCACGCAAAGAATAGAATAGGAAAAGATGCGCCAACAGGATAAGTGGAAAAGACCCGCCTGGTCCCAGAAAACTACACAAATGATCCCAACCATCAATCCAGGCTGCAGGATCAAATGGTCCGGAGCCATTTCACGCCGCCTTACACGATCGAACTATAACATGCGATGGAGGGTGGTTTCCAAATCTACCCCCTGCCACATGTTGTAATCCCTATCGGATCACTCCCGAAACTGTGAAACCACTAACCATTCAATAGACGTGCGATCATCGAAAAACCAACTAGGGTAAGGTACCAACTTCCAGAAAAAATCAACCGCTCGTTCTCCCTATTCTTATATCAGAACTTGAGCCGGATACAGTGTTTGTTTGGGAAATGACTTTTTGAATTGCCAGCCAATAAACTGGGGACCCGGTCGACTTACTTCAAGGTGAAGTAAGGCCGAATTTCACTTGTCCTTCTTCCAGGTACATCCTGATGGGTTGTGGGTGTAGTTGCCTGAAAAGTCATTCTGTGCTATTCAACCTAGCCCGAAATTGAAAAGCTTCCCTGTCCTCTATTGCTTTATCATCACATAGAGCCTTTAGATGACTTTGAGGTATCTCTTGCAATTTTTTGCCATTCCACCATCTGCATTGTACACACCTTGATTGGCCAGTAAGTCCGCTAGCTTATTGGCATTTCGACGAACATGGTTGAAACTTACAGTTCGAAGTCCCTGGAGATGAACATGAATTCTTTGATAAACCTAGATAAGTTTCCAGTGATTTGAGACTCTCTTCAGCTGGGAACCACCGTTGATTCTTTTCACAGAGTTAATGGTTATCTCTAAGTCCGCTTCTATAATGACATTTTAGTGATGGTTCTAAATCAGAAACTCAAGACACTGCTCTAGAGCCATCAATTCTGACATGTTATTGGTGGCTCTTCCTAAATGACTGTGGAAGATAAAGATGATATTGCCCTATTCACCTCTAAAAACTCCTCCATAACCAGCGGTTCCCAGGTTGCCTTTTGAAACACCATCGATGTTGTATTTCAAATAGCCTTTCGGTGGAGGTTTCCAGAAGTCCTTCCCTGTAACCATAGCTATATCCTTCCTATATAGTCCTTGGGGAATAATCCCTTGCATTCCCAGTTGCCTGAGAGTTCTTAGCTCAGTGTCTGAGGGGGGATTCTTGGGGATGTTGCAAACTGTGGTGCAGACTGTCTCCCGGAGCTATTTCAAGATAAGATCAAATAGTCGATGAAGGGAGGACTTTTCATTCTTGAAAATTCTTTTATTTATTTATTTCCAAACATTCTAGATAATGAAGCATGGTGTGAAGGCCCAAGCCAAGTTAGGGAACTCATTCTCCGAATAGTTACTTCTCCGTTTGTTTAGGGTATTTGTGATACTTCCTCTGTCCCTATCAGACTGATGGAAAATTGAAGCTTATCCTTATCTTCTAATTTACCTTTCAAGATATTTACCTCAACCTGAAGTTTCTCTTCCTTTTCAAGATACTGCTTCTTCACGTTCTCTTCAGCATTTATTTCATCTTCCAGCTAACATCCTAGATTGAGAATCTCCTTTTCTTATTCTTCATTCACATCCTGCTGCATTTGACGAATTCTGAAGGCACATTCCAGCTGAGATTTTAAGTTGATAACTTCGTTTTCCTATTTTTCAATAGCTTGGAGTAGAACTTTATTATGCTTCTTTGATTCTTCAAGATCTTCTTTTAGCGAGCAGATCGTGGCTTCAAGACTTTCATAGTAGCTGGATCTATCTTTGAGTTTCTTGATGGTTGTGCCTCTTTCATTGACTTCATCTCTCAATGATGTTACTTCATCCTGCAACTTTCTTACCTTGTTTCCTTCTTCTAGCTGGGCTTCTAGCAACTTTTGATATTTGACCTTGAATAACTCCCTTACCTTGTTTTCTTCTTCTAGTTGGGCTTTTAGTTTGGTAGCTTCTTCTTTGAAGTCACATTCCCTTTTGTTCAATAGATCTTGTTGATCTATGATTTTGTCTGAAATCCTTTTAAATTCTGCCTCTATTTGATATCTCCCTTGTTTACCCATAAGAGAAAATTCAGTTGTTTCGCTATCACTTTCATCTTTTCCAAAAGGAAAGATAGCCAGAACATCAGAGGATAGAAAATTCATACCTGATAGTTCATCTTCATTCTGAAATGATTCTGAATCTGTTTCTGAATCTGAAGAGCTTTTAACTATCCCAATGATCTTCCACTGTATAGTTTTCGAGATGTCTTTCTGCTTATGGCTTTCTTCTTAAGCTTCTTCAATCCCCATTGTTCCACGGATCTCCCCCTTCAACGCAATCAAGCTTCTACCAAAGGACTACTCTGGTACCAAATGTGTTGGAATAATACTGAGAAGGCGGGGGGGCGGGTGAATCAGTATTATAGTAATAAAAACTTTTTCATTTCTATTCCAGATTCATATAATGCTACTTTCACAACTCGTTATGATTAGTTATTATTGATCCTTAAGTGAGTGCCTTAGAACATTATGCAACAATTTAACAGTAACAGATGCGTAAAATAGAACAGATCATCAACACATAAGTCACACACATGAAAAATGATATAAGGTGGAAACCCAATGTGGGTGAAACCGACCTGCTGAAGTCATCTCAATCTTCTTCTTAAATACAGAAAATCTTTTACAATATTTAAATGTACTGGTGCAGTCTTATAACAGCACACAGGCTTTACCTACAGAGAGATACAACCCTCTCTCGTTCTCCAGTCTCTCTGGACAGGAGCTACAACCCCCATATTTCTTGTACAGCTAAAGATACTAGTACGTAGAATGCCAGCCTACATATTCTCTCCTCCAGGTACCACGTTCATACATTTTTTCAGACTAGGATTTACTCCTTAGGCACAACACATAATCTGAAAGGGGCCATGTTTCATCCAATTTTCATACTGGACCCATTAATATCATTGAAGCACATAATCAATCAATCTTCTGAATCACCCAAACACCAGATCAATACATATACAAGGATAATATATGTGTTAGCACACAGATCTAGTCCATCAGATCACATAAATATGAGTCATTATGATCCTGATCTAATATTAGTTCTCATCCATCAATAGTGAAGCTAAACACAATCAACCAAACAGGATATGCAGAATACTGACACCTTTAAACTGTCATCAACAACCAGAACCACCTGTGACTTCAAATATCATAGCTCAAATTGTATACGCTACTACAATGAACCAAACCTGCATGCATATGCACTTGCACCAAAGCCAACCCGCATACAGATCTATAAATATTCAAACATGACTTGCAAGGATTTCAAACTTAATTTATACCCATATCAAATCATTACAAGCGTCAGTATACAGATCTAGAATAAGCATAATCAAATATATAGAGATAGTTCATTTCAAACCATTTGATCCTGATATATCCTTAGATCTTCTTCTCCATCAACCAGTGAGATCCCTCTTTAGCTCAGATCCAGATCTGCATCATAAGCCAATCACAGTATTCTAGATCTAGCACTTTATCAGATATTCAATAATTCAGATGATGCTTTGCCAAATGATCTCCTTCCCCTTTTATAGTCTTAGGCCTTTCACAATACCATGGTCCAAAACCATTATAACACAACACCATGAACCCAATACTTGGGATCAAGACTTTTGGATGCAATACCACGGGCCAAAACCATAGGATCAAAAAACTGTCTGACCAATACCATGAACCAACCATGAAAGTGCGTGAACTTTTCTCCACATGAAATAAACTTTTTCTCCACATAAAAGTGCGTGAAATTTTCTCCACATGAAACAAACTTTTTCTCCACATAAAAGTGCGTGAAATTTTTTCTCCAATGAATAAATTTTTCCCACATAAAATGCGTAATTTTCTCCACATGAAATAAACTTTTCTCTTGATAAAAGTGCGTGAACTTTATCCAATGAATAAACTTTTTTCCACATAAAAGTGCGTGAACATTTTCTACATGAAATAAACTTTCTCCGCATAAAAGTGCGTGAACTTTCCCACATGAGTTGAACTTTTCTCCGCATAAAAGTGCGTGAACTTTTCTGCACTATAATTATCATCTGAGATGATTTGCCATCAAGGACAACACTTGTCTCATAATGCCAACAATATCCCCCTTTGGACTTGATGGCAAAGCTAACTTGTCACACGTAGAACTATCATCTGATTCCTTTGAGCTGTCCTGCACCCCAGGGCATTCAGTCACATCTAATATCTCTTCTTGAAGATTCATCTAGTTATAACTAAGTGAGATGATCTTCTATCAGTGGGTTTCCATCAAGTACAACAAATGCATCATAATCCCAACAATCTCCCCCTTTGGACTTGATGGCAACAACACCAAATCACTCTCCCCCTTTGACATCAAGGGCAAAGGGCGAACCAAGATATTCTCTTTCCTAGATAAACATTCCGTTGTCCATACTCCCCCTGAGTACCTGCTGAAATCTCTGAATGAGATCCTCCTTTGTATATGCCAAGGTGTACCAATCTGTCCATGCTACATGCTGGAAGCTCTGCTCTTGCTGAATTGTGTTGTTCATGCTCCCCCTGTCTGTAAGCAAGGTCTGCAAAAAGGTGTTCTATAAGAACATGACTCTATACATCATATGTGACCTTCCTAGCACCAAATACTCATACATACATCCATCTCCAAACCAAGTGGGGATATACCATAAAATGACAACCAAGTACATTATATCATTCATCCCAGGCATAGTGGGGAAACCAACATAGGCCGTTACATGACCTTGATATGACTGAAATATTTCAACAAATGACTACAATAGATAGACACACACTATTACATCATGAGTCTTGATATGACCTTTACATCGAATGATATACATGACATTTATAACAGAGACCAAACACCTAAATAAGATCATGATAAACATTAGCAACGACACTGTATGATCTTCTCCATAGCATCTGTCACCAGCAACTTGTATTAATGCATGGATCATCAAGGTATGTCCGTATCAACTCATCCTTTTGAATAGAATTATGTATATACAGAACCATTCTATCATATGTGAGAAACACCATAGCCATCCATATCTGCATGGACCAAGTATCATCAATTGGGAATATCTGCATCAATCAACATATGTACAAAACAACCTATCATCATATAGGTAAGAACTCATCATCATCATATCTCCAACAATGCAACTTTGAATAATCATCCATGTATACAACCAACAATCCTCATCCATATGTGTGCTAAGAACAATAGGAATCCGACATCATAACTGTAATATATGATCTTTATGCATATGGCGACAACAGCATATGAGTGACTCATCATCAAGTGAATTCAAGCTATGTACTTCTCCTTATCCTTATGAAGATCACCATGTAAGCACCATTAGAGAATCAACCACAAATCTGATCTAAATATCAACTATGTAACCCCCAAGAATCATCTAAACATCTCAACCATATCATAGCAAGATGAATCATTTATCCATATAAGCATCATCACCAAGGACTATTAACCATAATGCCAACAATGCATTAAAAGCATATGCTCCCCCTAAACCTGTGCCATCTTGTTTACTGTCAGATCTGATCATGCATAAGAAGAATGGAGACATCATCATTAGAAACAAAACACTTCTAACCATCATTTACACACATCATCAGCAAATTGTAACCATTATCAAACAGCGCAAATAAATCGAATCATAAGTGATCCTTTTCCTGAACCTGTCCCTACTGCCTTTCCTCAACCAATCATATACGTGACTATGTCATAACCAACTCGCGTATATGCGTGACTTATCTTTAAGAAACTTGCATATGAGATCTAGGACACTGAAGTTTTACACTTCTAGTTCCCTCTGATTCTGTTATGTCTATATGTTGTGTTGTGCCGCTTCTTTCTAACTGTACTTCTTTCTTCTTCCACATCTTCAAGTCTGATGACGATGTTTTCTCCTTTTGGTATGGTGCCCATACTTTGTTCCTGCATTCCTTAGCTATATGTCCAAGCTTGTTATAAGTGTAACATCTTACATGTCTCATATTTCTTCTATAGCAATCAAGAGCTCTGTGACCAAACATATTGCAAGCAAAGCAATATCCATTAAAGTACCCTGAATGAGATGATCTTTCTGCATGATGGTCTTGAAACCTTCTTCTTCTACATCTGGATGCAACATGCCTAAGATTATGACATACATAACATTCAACATTATTCATAGGAGTAGAAGATTTTCTTTGAAGAATTTCTTTCCTTGGTTGATGATGAGATTCACCTTTCATCTCCTTATTGAGCATTTCAGATTTTGCAGTCGAGTCCCTTATCTTACTTTGTGAACTAGATTCACCTTCAATAGATTCATGAAAACCAAGACCAGTTTTGATAGCAGGAGACCTTTGACTATTAAGAATATCATCCAAGACCTTAGTACTATCTTGAAATCGTAAAACCTTATCCTTATCTTCTAATTTACCTTTCAAGATATTTACCTCAACCTAAAGTTGCTCTTCCTTTTCAAGATACTACTTCCTCACGTTCTCTTTAGCATTTATTTCATCTTCCAACTGACATATTACATTGAGAATCTCCTTTTCTTGTTCTTCATTCACATCCTGCTGCATTTGACGAATTCTGAAGGCACATTCCAGCTGAGATTTTAAGCTGATAACTTCGTTTTCCTGTTTTTCAATAGCTTGGAGTAGATATTTATTCTGCTTCTTTGATTCTTCAAGATGTTCTTTTAGTGAGCAGATCGTGGCTTCAAGACTTTCATAGTAACTGGATCTATCTCTGAGTTTCTTGATGGTTGTGCCTCTTTCATTGTCTTCATCTCTCAATGATGTTACTTCATCCTGCAACTTTCTTACCTTGTTTCCTTCTTCTAGCTGGGTTTTAGCAACTTTTGATATTTGACCTTGAATAACTCCCTTACCTTGTTTCCTTCTTCTAGTTGGGCTTTTAGTTTGGTAGCTTCTTCTTTGAAGTCACATTCCCTTTTATTCAATAGATCTTGTTGATCTATGATTTTGTCTAAAAGCCTTTTAAATTCGGCCTCTATTTTATATCTCTCTTGTTCACCGATAAGAGCATATTCAGATGTTTCGCTATCACTTTCATCTTTTCCAAAAGGAAAGATAGCAGAAACATCAGAAGATAGAAAATTCATACCTGATAGTTCATCTTCATTCTTAAATGATTCTGAATCTGTTTCTGAATCTGAAGCGTTTCTTACACCTAATCCCCAATCGATTCTCCCACTGCCATAGTTCTTCTGAGATGTCTTCTTCTGCTTATGAGATTTCTTCTTAAGCTTCTTTCCCATTGTTCCATGGATCTCCTTCAAGCGATCAAGCTTCTACCAAAGGACCTGCTCTGATACCAATTGTTGGAAATAATACTGAGAGGGGGGGGTGAATCAGTATTATCACGTCAATAAAACGTTTTCATTTCCATATTCAGATTCATATATGCTACTTCCACAACTTCTTATGATTCAGTTAGATGATCCTTAATGAGTGCATTAGAACATTATCAACCATATTAACACTAAACAGATGCAGTAAAATAGAACAGATCATCACACATAAGTCACACACATGAACACCATGATATAAGGTGGAAACCCAATGTGGGTGAAAACCACCTACTGCAAGTCATCTCAATCTTCTTCTTAATAAGGAAATCCTTTTACAATATTTTTGTACTAGTGCAGTCTTATACCAGTACACAGGCTTCTACCTGCACAGAGCTACAACCCTCTCTCATTCTCCAGTCTTTCCTGGAAGGGAGCTACAACCCCCATAGTTCTTGTACTAGCTAAGATACTAGTACGTAGGTGCCGGCCTAAAATATTCTCTCCTCCAGGTACCACGTTTCATACATTTTCAGACTGGATACTCCTAAAGCACAACACATAATCTGAAAGGCCATGTTTCATCCAATTTTCATACTGGACCCATTAATATCATTGAAGCACATAATCAATCAATCTTCTGAATCACCCAAACACTAGATCAATACATATACAAGGATAATATATGTGTTAGCACCTAGATCTAGTCCATCAGATCACATAAATATGAGTCATTATG
>APFE031634757.1:0-14712 GCA_000404065.3 Pinus taeda
GGTTTGGAGGTGTGGTAGGAGGAGGGGCATTTCTTCCTGGGGCAGGGGAAGTATATTGTGGACATCCTTGGTAGATTCCACATGGAGGATTGTAGACCCATGTCGACACTGATGATTACCAACTGGATGAAGCTTCATGCTTCAGATTCCGAGTTGGTAGATCCCACATTATACAGGCAGCTGATTGGTTCCTTGATGTATTTGGTCAACACTAGACCAAATATTTGTTTTGCAGTCAACCCGATGAGTCAGTTTATGTGTGAGCCTAGGAAGGTTCACTGGGTGGCTACAAAACACATTTTGCGGTACTTGCAGGGGACAATGGATTATGGTCTGGACTACAGGCAAGGGGATGGAGTGAGATTAGCAGGTTATACTGATTCTAATTGGGTAGTTTGTGCTTCTGATAGGAAGAGCACTTCAGGGTGTTGTTTTGGGTTGGGTTCGGCAGTAGTGTCATGGTTCAGCCGGAAGCAGCAATCAGTAGCATTGAGTTCAGCGGAAGCAGAGTATATGGCAACCAGTCTAGCTAGTTGTGAGGCCATCTGGCTTCGCAAGATGTTGTTTGGATTATTTGGTCAGCCGTTGAGACTTTCAGTGATTTACTATGATAATCAGAGTTCCATTAAACTCACGGAGAATCTAGTATTTCATGACAGGTCAAAGCATATTGGGATCAAATACCACTTCATCATAGACTATGTTTAGAAAGAAGCTGTGAAGTTTGAGTATATTTCCACTGAGGAGCAGGTTGCAGATATTCTTACCAAAGCCTTATCATGGGGCAAACATGTCTACTTCAGAGACACGATGGGTGCGGTGAGGAACACCTTCCTTGGTAAGAGGGAGTGTTGAAATTTGGTACCGGAAGACAGGTGGTTCCCTAAGGCTTTGATCTTTGGCCTAGGGAAACGTGTCTAAAAGAATTTAATTTTTCTCCTAAAGTGACTTTATAATTTTTATAAAGTTAAATCTAATTTAAAAGTGAATTTAAGTGATAAAGTTACTAAAGTCTAATTTTAAAGTGACTTTAATAAAGTCAATGTAAAATTAGAAAGGAAAAGTGACTATGGAAATAAATGACTAAGTGGGTCTTTATTAAAGTGGGGTGAATTAAAAATAGAAAGTGAGATTTAAATGAACATTTAATCTCAGCCCTTGATCTCAATCTATTTCAGTCATTGGATTTAGGGATCACCCAAAAATCACTTAGGGTTAGATTAAAGGAGGAAAATGTCATTCATTCTTTCATGAGCAGATTGAGAGAAGGAGAGCAAGGGATATTTCTGGACAGAGAGGAGAAGGAGGCAGCAGCTTGGCACACATTTCAAGGCAGCACTTTAGCAAATCCGTACAGCTGAGTTAGCACACAGCAAAAGGCAGTATTTGGGCACGGTTTTCACGGAGGCCGTACAACAGATTTTGAGGAGGTCGTACAACAGATTTGGAGGAGGTCATACAACAGATTTGGAGGAGGCCGTACAACAGTATTGATGTTCTGTTTTGCTGGTTGCAAGTTTTCCAGTTGGCTGTGAGGCACGAAAAACGAGATAAGTTGTAAAAGTTTGCTTGCTGATTTTTTGTTGAATATTTCTCTTATTGTAAAAGCATTTTTTAGAAATAAGGAGGAGCTCTCGAACTGGTTTTCCCCAAGAGTTGTAGGGGGTTTTTCCAGGGTCACCTTAACAAAAAATCACTATGTTTAAATGTGTTGAATGGCTGTTTGTACCTGTTGATTTTTTATTTCTGCATTTTCCAGCATTCTGTAAAATTTCCAGAATTTGTGTTTTCAGCAAATTTATTTTTCAGTTGTTGAATGTATGGATATGGGAAAGGGCATTTAACTATTATGCGAGAAATAAAGTGAAACTGAAAACCGGGGTGGGAAATAAGAAATTTTTACACTTTTAACTTTCTTTTTAGTTGCACCAACCTCCGGGCTTCATTCCAGGCCATGACCCAAGGTATGGGCAAGGGGAAGGGGTGAGATGACCCTATGTGGACCCAACATAGGAATGTGGACCCAGGTGGGAGAAACAATGGATGGTGTAATAACGAATGGACAAGGGGGTAATATGAGTGGATAAGAGAGCAAGACCACGCAATCAAAGTCGGGGTTTCCCATGAAATACCATCCCTGGAACCAAATGGTCAGTAAAAGAGAAACCACAGGACTAAAATGCAAGGTTAATGCCTAAAAGGGGTCTAGGGGACAGAAGCACAGACCTAGCCCATTCTTTCTGCCCAATCTCCCCCATTAATCCATGTCCATAAGTGTCCATGATAAGAAAACTACAAAACTCAATTTCAAAATGACAAGGCATACCTTTAGCTTCGGGAGACCCACCTTCAAACATATGATCATGGCAGATGCAAAGGGACCACATGGTTGGCTTAGCTGGCATATAAATGACACAATGAGCTAGCTGATGGTTGTTGGCTACCAACTAAGGACCATCTTGAAGAAAAAAGTTTCACCTAAGGATATTGACCACAAAATGGTAGGTAACATTTGGCTTCAACTTGAATGTGATGTCTCGAAGAAATGGGCGAAGCTACTCGAGGTCACGATAACTCCAAAAATCTCTTGGTTATCGTAGACCTGTCACCTACAAAAATAATAGATGGAAAAACGCAGTGCAGCATGCTTTTGCTACATCTCATGATTGCACATGCTAATATGTTAGGCCATAAAATCAACAGAAAATAAAATATGCATCTATCTACCATGAGAAATATCATATGATGTTAGTTCTAATGAGAAAATGAACATGCAATGCATCCTACCCTAACATGCAAATAGTAAGGCTAACACTAAGTATACTCTTAAAGCTAGTGCAACCAACATATCATAACATCAATGTACATATACCTGCCATTATGATTACTCATGTAGCAACACCCAAATCGAATGTGGACATAGTCACATGGTGGATGAAGCGGGTGGGAGGCGCAAAAACATGATCTCCATTCGAGGTAGAGGGAGGTCCTAAGAGAAAGGAAACTGGTCATTCTAGAGGTCCAAAGCTCTCCTTCTAGGTAAAAAATGGAGGAATGAATGATCACTCTCAAGAACTCCTCATCATAATCACTGCTTGTAATATCATGCTTTGAGGAAGTCACATGGTTATGTTTAGAGGGGAATGAAGGGTACGAGAAAGAAGGAATGCAAAAAATAGGTCTCTCAATGTGATGGTCACAGCAGGGAGGGGAGGTTGCAAAGTGATCATAATCTTGAGGATGGGTCAAATGGGATAAAGTATACAATGAAGGGTTCTTCCTTGACACCCTATTCAAAATAAGAAAAGCGGCATTGTCACGGGAGGTCATGTCAAAAGAGACGAGGGAATTACTTGAGGAAGACTCAAGGTGATGAACAAGAGGGGAAGGCAATGGGGAGGGCAAAGTGTCATATTCGACGAGATTTCCTTCCCCACAATTTAAAGGCTCAGGTGATTTGAATAAATACTCATGAAGTGGGTTGGAGGGAGCCTCATTGCTTTCCTCATTATAAGCATCAAAGATTGGGCTTTTGTTGAAAGGAGAATCAATCATTTCCAACTGTCCTTCTTTATGCAAGGGAAAATTATAATTCTCCTTCCCAAAGGTATCTATGGGTATGTCATTGTAAGTAATGTCCGGGATAAAGGAAAAAGCAATCTCAATCTCATCTTCCTTGTCAGTATCATAAATGGGAGCATAATCAAATTGGGGCCCAACTATTTCCCATTTGCCCCTTTCAATGCGGAAATAATCTCCAATGTCATTCCCGAAGGAGGTCTCGGGATCACCTTCCTCAAGGTTTTCAAATGATGAGTCATCAAGAGTGATACCCTTGAGAAAGTTAAGATCAATTTCGGCCTTACCATCCATAACTTCATTGTCCTCAACATGTGCTCTCAAAATCATCCCATCTATCTTGCAACCCCAATGAGGACTCATCTCCCTGCTCATCATCGAGGTCCTCAAGGTCATCTTGATCTTGATTGGTTGACCAGCGGGTCCTCTCTTCTTCTCTTTTCTCTTGAATGACAATGGCTAAGGTATTTGTTACATGATTCTGGTAGTAAGCTTCTAGGAGGAGAACGTTAGTGGGTTTATCTTTATATTCACAATTCATCTTATGAAGCTTCACTTCCTCATCATATAAGTAGGAGAAAACTTCATTAGAATTATATTCCCTTACTACCTCCCTACATGACCTACTATATTCATCCATTCTTTATTGCGTGATTTGGAGGCTCTTGGGATCCACCTCTTCATCATCCCTAGTGGAGGTATTCCTTTTAATATTAATGAGGTTATCCAAAATATTCAGGGCACAAGTTATGTGAGCAAGTTCAAGGAGACGACTAGGATCATATTTGTAAGCACACCTTACTACGTCGAGTTGTACTTCTTGCAACCTATAGAATGTAAGTATAAATTCCATATCCATGCTCTCCAACATATTTTGAAAAGTTCCTGCATATTCCATAACTTTCTTTTGTAGCTCTTGAATCTCTTGGTTATTGAGTTTTTCAAATATAGGACCAAGAGAAATATCCATCTTCTATGATTTTGCATATTAAAATTATAATGGAGTCGCTAGGGTGAATTAAAGTGCCTTGATAGATGCTTGCTTCACCCTATAAGAATTAACTTTAAAGGTTAATGAAGAACTAGGGCTTCGTTCTTCTAGTGGAGTCACAAATAATGATATGTCGATATGTCGTACGGGGAACAAAACACACGTCTCATGTCCTTGGCAATGACACCAAAATGTTACCGCTCAAACTAGCAGGGGGCCTAAAGGGGATCCCTAAAGGGCAAATGCTAGGCCAAGGGCAACAAACAGAGACTTAACCCATTGTCACCTCAACTAAGGCTCCCTTCTATTTACAGATTTCCACTGATAGGAGGAGACCCAATATGTATGGAGTCACCAATGAATAATAAGTTAATGGATATGATTGACCTAGACCCTTATCGAGAAGATTTTAAAGAATGGGACTTGCTTGCTTTCTAAGTAAGGTACTATGTGCTTCTAGGGAAAGGAGGAGGATTTTGGGGGTTAGGCTTATGAGGATAGACTTTGAAAGGAGTTTCCAACACTATAAATCCTTGTTAAAGTTGGTATCCTGGATGGTTCTTGAAGGATAGTCCTTTGAAGGGGTGGGACCACACGGGACCAAGTGGACCCGGTCTAGGGTATGAGGAAGGTATGAAATAATCAATGATTTTCGTACCCTAGACAAGGTGGGAAGGATCAGATAAAGTATTTCACTCAATGATGTTGTTTTAACCCTAGGAAGTGCTACCATTGGGGATGGTAGGGCAAATTTTGGTCCTAGAGCTAGGGGTTGGCTTTTCTTCCAACTCCATCATTGGAATTTCTTCAAATCTGGCGGACAGCTAGAAGAGAGGCCATCACAGAAGACCCTAGGAAATTGAACTTTTTTAGTGGCTAACTTGCCAGAAAATTTATGCCTTAGGCACCCCAATGTGGATAGACATGGGAGAAGATGAATAAAATAGGAGTTTTGGTGACCACCCTTGGTAGCTTAGTGCCTTAGTGCTTGGGAGAATGGATTCTATGTTGATTATGTGTAAGATTACTTGGTTTCCAATCAAGGAGGCCTCAAAATTACTTCACAAACCCTCTAGGTCAAGTGAAAGCAATCTTGCAGCTTTTATACTTCAAATGCACAAGAGTTATGGCTTGTCAAGGTAATATTTTACCTCTAGGAGATTTCTCTCATACTACAAGGGCCAATGCATGGAGATAACGTTATGATAGAGACAATCCCACAATATTAAGCAACAATTTGCATGCAGCAATTACCCTTAAAACAATGAAAATCCCATCTAGCATATATGCCAAAAGTAATAAAGAATAACATCAAAATTTCATACTTACAATGCAGTAGAGTATACCCAACCATTCACAAATGAAAATACAAAGCTCCAAGAGAAGATAAACCAATAACCATACATCAAAATTCATCCATAAATTCTCCAATTCATCCTCCAACAAAAAGTGTGAAATTCTCTAAAGAAGAGAGAGATCCAATCCAAAGTTATCATGAGAAATGATCTCATCTCACTTGTATTTATACACATCTAAGGATTTCGAATTAGCCTCCTTGGCCTACATAAGCCCCAAAAGTAAAATAATGTTCTAATAATACAACCTTTTGGTGGTAAGCCCACCAAACGCGCTCACAAATGAAAAAGTAAGCCTCTTAGGAGGTCAAATAATAATCAATGCATGTTGTAGGGCCCTCTAAGAGACCTAATGAGGTCCATGGATGCCACAATGAAGAATAGGACCCTCAAAAGTGTTGATTTTTGTAGCATCGGATGTGTTCTAGCCACAAAACTTTGTGGAGAGGCTAGAATACATGTATTCTCCAAAACTCAGAAATCGTTTATGGAAATTCCATCTACAGATGACTTAACTAGAATAATTAATCTTTTTTTAATGGTGCCTAAGTCTAAACTTAGGAAAACTGATTAATTAAAGGGCATTAATTAATTCATGGTGAGAACCTTCTAAAAGAAGACATGGATCGATTTCTAGTTAATCTTAGCCATCAGTTATGTTTTAATTTTGGTCCTTGAAGCCTCAACGAGAGATTATAAGAAGAAATTTGATGGGAATTGGATAACACACTGGTGAGACAAGGAATTCGATATTGTTGGGAAATCGAACTTGAGAATAGTAGCAATAAGTTGCTAAAGGTGATTCAATAGTTTCAAAGCAGTGAGAGAGGGGCAGGGATAGTAAGGCTGAAAGGAAGTTTTTCCAGTCCAGTGAGTGCATAGCAGAAAGACAAAGAATTCCATAGAGAGGCTGACGCTACGTAGAGCTTCAAAGGGAGATCCGTATTTTGCTGAGCAGAAGTCGAAATTAAGTGCCAGAAGTCGGAATGGGAGCCTGGAGGCCAGGAAGATCGAGTTTCCAAAGTAGAAGTTGATCAGTCAACAACAGAGATGTTGGTCTGAGCAGGCTGATGCACATCTGCGTAGGGTGACGCAGAGGCAGCAAGGAGCAGCTCATCTTTAGCCAAGGTCAGTGTTGGATCACCGGAGGAAGTGATATTTTTCTCACTAGACTTTTGTCAATCATTTTCGCTGTATGGAAAGCTAGATTTGAGCTTTCGTAGATTTGTACTAAGATTTACTACACATAATAATAAAATCCTCAGCTGTTGCACAGGTTTTCCTACATTGGGTTTTGCCGGGGACATTGGTCCAAAAATAACGGTGTATTATTGTGTGTGTGCATCTATTCTTTCTGTGTTTTTTCTTCTGCAGTATTGTATTTGTAAAGGCTACAGTATATATGTTTCGATATTTTCCATAGGAAACTGCAAGTAATTTGTTTGATTAATTTAACAAATAGAAGAATCATTATCAATTGTTGCAGTAGGATTCAGGGTCACCGAAGTTTCACAAAGATCAGTGGACAAGGGGTTGGCCCCTTGTAATAACCTGTGCTTCTCCAAATGACTGTGGGGGCACACAAGTGTCCTCATGGGTCTCCAAAAAAATCAAAGATGCCTGTAGGTTTCCCTCAAGGGCTAGGGTGATGGTGTAGGTGATGCCACATCATCGTGGAAGTCCTAGATCATCTGCCAAGTGTATGGTTTAGATTTGGGGCCGATTGGGCATGGTGGATCAAGTGCATCCTCCTCATTCAATAGGTGAACCACGAGCAATCTCTGAATGGATGTGCAGATCCATGGAGTGTACCTTGCTACTGTGGAGGCCCAAGGCTCTCAACACTCACCCTACATGTGCCAATGTAGCCCTCTGAAGGGTCAGGACCCTGTATAGGGAGACCAAACCCCAAATGGAAACCATCTGTAATCCTACATAAGATCTAGTACAACAAGTCATTAGAGAAATTGAGTAAATGAACTTACCCAATCATGGACCATAGGTGGGGACTTCATAATGGTCTGCCATTCCATAATGGGCTTCGGGATGTGCTAATGTCTCCTAAACTCCCAATGTGGTTAACCAAGTACCCTATTAGGTGATTTCTTCTTCTAAAGGGGATAATATAGTGAAGGTACATTCGTCAAAAGGTGGTGGCATGTGGAAGATAGGTGAATGAGGTAGGTAATGAAAGGGGGAAGCCCTGGGTCACATGCTGGGGCACAAGGGTAGCTAATAAGAGGGAAGCCCATTCTTGGGTTTATAAGGTGTAGGAGGGAGAAATCATGGTACATGAGGTGCCCTGGCCTTGATTTTTCCACCCTTATTTATACGCCTTTTGTTTTTTTATGATATTATTTGATTAACTACTCGGGGCTCCAGGGGTTAGAGCATGATGTATAAGATATAGCAGTGAATTTCCCCCTTTAAGGTGGGGTGGTTCATTCGCTCACCAGGGGTTTGGACAATCATGGGTTCCTATATGATGAAGAGGCTCATATAACTTGTTGGAACGAGGGTGTGATTGCCAAGATGATGAGGTAGAGCTCATGTATTGGCTTTTGCCTTTGTGCTAAATGTTTTTGTCCTGACCATATTTTTCATTTTGTGGTACTTTTTCCTATTGAATGTGGCCATATATGCTTTTAACTTTCTTTTTAGCTACATCAACCTCCGGGTTTCATTCTAGGCCATAACCCAAGGCGTGGGCAAGGGGAAGGGGTGAGATGACCCTATGTGGACCCGACATAGGAATGTGGACCCAAGTGGGAGAAACGATGTATGGGGTAATAATGAATGGACAAGGGGGTAATATGAGCGGATAAGGGAGTGGGACCATGCAACCAAAGTTGGGGTTTACCTTGAAATACCATCCCTGGAACCTAATGGTCAGTAAAAGAGATCCCTTTGGAATAGAATGCAAGGTTAATGCCTAAAAGGGGTCTAGGGGACAGAAGCACAAACCTAGCCCCTTCTTTTGACCAAATTCCCCCCATTAATCCATGCCCAGAAGTGTCCATGATAAGCAAACTACAAAACTCAATTTCAAAATGACAAGACATACCTTTAACTTCGGGAGGCCCACCTTCAAACATCATGGTAGATGGGTGAGGGACCACATGGTTGGCTCAAGTGGCAAAGAAATGGCACAATGAGTTAGTTGATTGCTGCAAGGGACTATTGGCTGTCACCTGAGGACCATCTTGGAGAAAAAAATTCTCCTAGGTATATTGTCCACAAAATAGTGGGTAACATCTGGCTCCAATTGGGATGTGATCTCTCGAAGAAATTGTTGAAGCTACGCGAAAAGAGGTCACAGGACTCTAGCAATCTCTTGGTTATCGTAGATCTATCACTTGCACAAATAATAGATGGAAAAACACGGGGCAACATGCTTTCGCGGCATCTCATAATCGCACATGCTAATATGTTAGGCCATAAAATCAACAGAAAATAAAATATGCAAATATGCATCTATCTACCATGAGAAACATCATACGATGTTAGTTCTAATGAGAAAATGAACATGTAATGCATCCTACCCTAACGTGCATATAGTAAGGCTAATACTAAATATAATCATAAAGCCAGTACAACCAACATATCATTACATCAATGTACATATGCCTGCCAGTATGATTACTCATATAGCAATCCCCAAATCGAATATGGACATATTCAAATGGGGGATGAAGCAGGCGAGAGGCAGGATAACATGATCTCCATTCGAGGTAGAGGGAGGTCCTAGGAGAAAGGAAACTTGTCATTCTAGAGGTCCAGGGCTCTCCTTTTAGGTACGAAATGGAGGAATGAATGATCACTCTCGAGAACTCCTCTTCATAATCACTGCTTGTAATATCATGCTTTGAGGATGTCACATGGTTGTGATGAGAGGGGAACAAAGGGTGAGAGAAATAAGGAATGCAACAAATAGGTCTCTCAATGTGATGGTCACAGTGGGGACGAGAGGTCGCAGAGTGATCATAATCTTGAGGATGGGTCAAGTGGGGTAAAGTATATTCAATGAAAGGTTCTTACATTACACCATATTCAGAAAGGGGAAAAGGGGCATTGTCACTGGAGGTCATGTCGAAAGAGACAAGGGAATTACTTGAGGAAGATTCAAGGTGATGAACAAGAGGGAAAGGAAAAGGGGATGGCAAAGTGTCATATTCGACGGGATTTCTTTCCCCACAATTTAAAGGCTCGGGTGATTTGAATACATACTCATGAAGTGGGTTGGTGGGAGCCTCATTTCTTTCCTCATTATAAGCATCAAAGATTGGGCTTTCATTAAAAGGAGAATCAATCATTTCCAACTGTCCTTCTTCATTCAAGGGAAAATAATAATTCTCCTTCGCAAAGGTGTGGATGGGTATGTCATCATAAGTAATGTCCGGGATAAAGGAAAAACCAATCTTAATCTCGTCTTCCTTGTTAGTATCATAAATGGGAGCACAATCAAATTTGGGCCCAATGATTTCCCATTTGTCCCTTTTAATGTGGAAATAATCTCCAAAGTCATTCCCAAAGGAGCTCATGGGATCACCTTCCTCAAGGTTTTCAAAGGGAGAGTCATCGGGAGTGATACCCTTGAGAAAGGTAAGATCAGTTTTGGTCATACTTTCCATAACTTCATTGTCCTCAACACATGTGCTCTCAAAATCATCATGCTTGTCCTACAACCCCAACGAGGACTCATTTCCCTGTTGATCACTGAGGTCCTTAAGGTCATCTTCATCTTGGTCAGTTGACTAGTGAGAAAAAGGTCCTAGTGCTAAGAAAGAGACCAAGGATCGATTTTCTGGTGTTCCTCTTCCTTTTATCCAAGGGACCACTAACAAGATTGCGAGGATCCTAAGGAAGCATAAGGTGGCTTCAAACTTTATGCCTTTAAATACCATCTGGAGCTCCCTTAGATTTGTAAAAGACCTAGTGGACCCCAAGAATATGAAGGGTGTTTACTTTATCTCATGCTCTTGTGGGACTTCCTACATTGGTGAGACTGGTCGCTCGATTAATCAAAGGATTCGTGAGCATGTTGCTAACATCAAGCATGGCAGGACCTACTCCTCTTCTTTGGTGGAGCATGCAGATAAATCTAAGCATCACATCTGCATTGAGGATGTTAGACACCTAATCCTCTATGGATTGGTGTAGAATGTCAACAACCACAAGAGTCCAAGAGACCTTGGGATGTGGAACCCAAGGGTCACACAAATGTACTATAAATGTATATCATGTCAATAATAATGCATTAAATGTGTATCATCCACCTTTGCTATTCACATTCCATGTGACTTTAACATGGTATCGAAGTACAGGCCATGCCTGGGCATTTTCAGATTCTGTTAGCTTTGCATCATTTCCAAAATTTGTTTGCCATTTCTCTATTTATAGAAATATTCTCATGTTGCTCTGCTGCACCTTGGTGCTCTAGTATACCGTTTCATTAGTCTTTGTGAATGTGTATGCATTGAGTGTTGGTTGGAATCTTGAAAATTGTGCATGTGACAGAGCGCAGGTTGTGAGAAAGTCCCTGTCAGTCTAAACCATTGAAAGCTCTGTGATTGCTAGTAATATCTATCTTTTTCACTGTCTCAGCTACTAGGGTGCGTTATACCCATTTGTGTGGTAGTATGTCCATACTCATTTCTTATTCTAGTGTTGTCCAAACCTGTATCCTATTCTGGCGCTGTCAAGATCTATTTCCTATTCTGGCGCTGTCAAGATTTGTTTCTTATTCTAGCGTTGTCCAAATTTGTCTCCTATTCTAGCGAGCGTTATTTTACACCTTGACTTTAAACCACTTAGAGCACCTTGAGGTGCTTGAATTGAAGCTTGAGATATTCTCGACTCATCATCTACATGCTCCAAAGAATTCCTTGCACCTCCAATGTTTCTTGGACCAAATATAAGAGGTTGATGAGAATGAGAAACTGAAACCCGAGATGATGATGTTTCAAGTGTTGGAAGTTGGAATGGCACATAACCAAGAGGCAACTTAAAGCCACTGGAGTTCATAGGACGAAAAACAGACCGATCTGCTCCATTGATAGTTGGTGGCATAAATTGCATCATGTATGGTAATGAGAACCTAGCTGGAACTGGAGGACCTAGACTGTTAGACACCTGAATGGAATGAGTATAAGTGTGGGAAGCATTATTTAGGTGTGTGCATGCAGAAAATACAAAATACGAAGTGTAAGGGGCATGGATCGACATCAGATTCGCGCTCTATGTCGCCAGGGCTATCCATTGACACCAGTTTTAGTGCATTCGGACGAAGTTTCCGTTACATTTAAGAAACAACAAAAAAACTACTACAGTATGTTGCTCGGGTGCCATCCCCGAGGTTCTAATAGCGGTTTGATGCGAAGAAATTTAGTCAGTTTGAACTTTTTGAAGTCTTTCTATCTTCAATTTTTCTGCTTTTCGACCGTCCTTCACTTTGTTTGGTATCAAAGGTGCCATGCATTTTTTGTCGATCGGAGTTTCGAAGACATTTTGCTCCTTCATGTCATTTGTACCAACATCATTACAATCTATTCCAAATGTGGGTCAGTTTCCCTTATTTGTTGACACCTTTACTGCTGTCAAAGTATCAATAGGTCCATTGGTACAACATCTAGAGCATCTGCAAATGCCCGAACTGCATACTGCTCCACTCCAGGAATCTTGTCAGTGGCAGCTTCCACAGCAAGTGAACATGAAATTTCTACAGATCCACCACCATATACGATTGAATTATGACGAATCAAGTTCCAGACACAAAGTGAATCATGAAGGCTTTGCTTTGTCTCTTCTATCATCATCTTGTTTCCACCACGAATAAAATCTGTCATTGCCCTTGAATTTGCACACTGTTCTATGTATAACATCTGATCCTTAGTTGTGCCAAATGCTTTCTCCCTCACAAGTCCAGCCTTCCCTAGCTTAAAATTTTTCTGCAAAATGTACAGGAGAATATTGAGTTTTTGCAGCTTGAGACAAAGCTATAGCAAGAGGAGTTACAACAAAAAAGACATCCTTCTGAACTTGTTCAGAACAATCCCTTATTTGACTTTGAAACAGGATCCTATCAACAACCAGCAAGTCATCAAGTCAGTAATGTTGAGTTTGATTTCCATCAAGTGCCAATTTCAAGAGCAGTTTCACATAAAGATGCAGAAATTCAGATTGCACTTCCCAAGTAAATCATTAGACCTTGGGAAGAGCTTGTTCGCAACAAGCACAGAACAGGGCTTGGATATGATAAGGAGGTTTCCTTTCTTATTCAAGATTACTCAAAGCCCATTCAGTTTCATAGTGTTGGATTCCTTCATGACAATTCACCTTCGGCTGTTCCAGATTCTTCTCCTCTTCCACAACAACAACAACAGATTGTGAAATGCCAACACTGTGACGGAGTTAGCCATATGAAAGATCATTGTTTTGATCTTCATCCATGTAAGCACTGTCATAAAACCAGTCATCCTTTAAACAGATGGTTCAAAAAGAAAACTTCCTGCAAGAACAAAGATTCATCTTGGATGGATCACTTCTTGGCAATGGGCTTCAACAACCAAGAAGATATTTCGCTCATACAACAGGATTTGTTCTCGAATATTGAAAAGTCTTGCAGTTGAGATCTCTTCATCTTCTCACCTTGTATCTGACAGGGGGGAAGTGATGGTCATCTACAAGCTTCAAAGCCACATCAATCGAGCTTGAACCACAACCGGCCATACTAGATTCAGAGTTGTAGCCAGAGACAAAGATGCCCCTAAGCATACCTTCAATTGGTGATACCTTTTCAAATAATTGGGGACACTTCCTCTAGCAAAAGGCTTCAGCTTCTTGCCAGTTTTGGAAGAGTTCCAAGAATTGCATTAAGCATTCCAAAGTTGGTGGTATTCCTTAAACCATCACAGGTTGAGACCTCCCTTTTCAGGTTGAGGTTCTCCCTTTTATGCTGGGTGAGACCTCCCTTTCATGGTTGAAGGTTTCCCTCTTCAAAACATGAGGAGCACTTCCTCTAGCAAAAGACCTCTTGCTTCTTACCAAACCTGGAAGAGTTCCGAGAATTGCACTAAGTGTTCCAGTGTTGGTGGTCATCCTTAAACCACCGCCCTTTATACCAACATTTCAGAGAGCACATTCAGCCTAGCTCTGCCATGCATTTTTGCACATTTTGTTACAACTCTCTTCTTGGACTCATACATACCCCTTTGGATTAAGGGGGGAAATGTTGGAAACCTAATCCTCTATGGGTTGGTGTAGAATGTGAACAGCCACGAGAGTCCAAGACACCTTGGGATGTGGAACCCAACGGTCACACAAATGTACTATAAATGTATATCATGTCAATAATAATGCATTTAATGTTTATCATCCACCTTTATTGTTCACATTCCATGTGACTTTAATAGAGGAGGCCCAAGTTGTTGCTAGGGTTAGTCATTTCGATCATTGTAAATTGAGGGAGGCCCTAGAAATTGAAAAAAGACCCAATAATTTGAATAAAGATGATGGTTGGAATATTAGTAGAAGTTGGGTTTGTGTCTTGTCCTCCTAAATTTTTAGGTATTTTTATGGGATTTATTTTGTTTGTTTGTTTATCTATGTAGGTATTGACGTTCTTTTTATAGTATTTGTTGTTGATTTATTCTTCATTAGAGTTTATTTTCTTGATCCTTCGTGTGTTTTTATGTATTTTATCATCTTATTTGTTCTTAACTCCTTTTAGTGTTTTTGTTATTTGTTTAATGGGCCTTAGCCCCATATTTTATTGTTGACCTTGTTTTA
>APFE031634757.1:15213-48764 GCA_000404065.3 Pinus taeda
ATAAATTAATATCATAATTTAAATATTATTGTTCAAATATAGTCGTTATTTGAAATTATGTCTCTACATTGCTCTCTATTTAAACATTTTCCATGGTCTGCCTCTTCATCTGGTCCTAATGATGAACGACACTTGTTGGTTCTAAACGCGTGGCCAAAAATTTCTCTTATGTGATTTCTACCGAAAGACTTATGGATCACAAAAGCTTGAATACAAAAAAGAGACCTCTCTTCTTCTCTTTTTTGTTCAAGAACAATGGCTAAGGTATTTGTTACATGATTATGATAGTAAGCTTCTAGGAGGAGAGCATTAGTGGGGTTCTCTTTATATTCACAATTCATCTTATGAAGCTTCACTTCTTCATCATATAAGTAGGAGAAAACTTCATTAGAATTATATTCCCTTACTACCTCCCTGCATGGCCTACTATATTCATCCAACCTCTCTTGCGTGATTTGGAGGCTCTTGGGATCCACCTCTTTGCCATCCCTAGAGGAGGTATTCCTTTTCATATTAATGAGGTTATCCAAAATATTCAGGGCACAAGTTATGTGAGCAAGGTCAAGGAGACGACTAGGATCCTCTTCGTAAGCACACCTTACTACATCGAGTTGTACTTCTTGCGACCTATAAAATGCGAGTATGAATTCCATATCCATGCTCTCCAACATATCTTGAAAAGTTATTGCATATTCCACATTTTTCTTTTGCAGCTCTTGAATCTCTTGATTATTGGGTTTTTCAAATATAGGACCAAGAGAAATATTCATCTTCTATGATTTTGCATATTAAAATTATAATGGAGTCGCCAGGGTGAATTAAAGTGCCTTGATAGATGCTTGCTTCACCCTACAAGCATTAACTTTATAGCTCAATGAAGAATTAGGGCTTAGTTCTTCTAGTGGATTCACCAATAATGATATGTCAAAAAGGACAGTCAAAAGGTTTTCAAAAGGAGAGTCATCAGGAGTGATACCCTTGAGAAAGGTAAGACCAGTTTCGGCCTTACTTTCCATGACTTCATTGTCCTCAACACATATGCTCTCAAAATCATCCTTCTTGTCCTGCAACCCCAAAGAGGACTCATATACTTGCTCATCATCGAGGTCCTCAAGGTCATATTCATCTTGGTTGGTTGACTAGCAGGACCTCTCTTTTTCTCTTTTCTCTTGAAAAACAATGGCTAAGGTATTTGTTAATGATTCTGGTAGTAAGCTTCTAGGAGGAGAGCGTTAGTGGGGTTCTCTTTATATTCACATTTCATCTTACGAAGCTTCACTTCCTCATCATATAAGTAGAAGAAAGCTTCATTAGAATTATATTTCTTTACTACCTCCCTGCATGACCTACTATATTCATCCATTCTTTCTTGCGTGATTTGGAGGCTCTTGGGATCCACCTCTTCTTCATCCCTGGAGGAGGTATTCCTTTTCATATATATGAGGTTATCCAAAATATTCAGGGTACAAGTTATGTGAGCAAATTCAAGAAGAGGACTAGGATCCTCTTCGTAAGCACACCTTACTAAGGCAAGTTGTACTTCTTGCGACCTATAAAATGCGAGTATGAATTACATATCCATGCTCTCCAACATACTTTGAAATGTTCCTGCATATTCCACAGTTTTCTTTTGCAGCTCTCGAATCTTTTGGTTATTGAGTTTTTCAAATATAGGACTAAGAGAAATCTCCATCTTCTATGATTTTGCATATTAAAATTATAATGGAGTCGCCAGGGTGAATTAAGTTGCCTTGCTAGATGCTTGCTTCACCCTACAAGCATTAACTTTAAAGCTTAATGAAGAACCAGGGCTTTGTTCTTCCAATGGAGTCGCCAATAATGATATGTCGATATGTCATATGGGGGAAAAACACACATCTCATGTCCCCAACAACGTCGCCAAAATGTTACCACTCAAACTAGCAGAGGACCGAAAGGGGATCCCTAAAGGGAAAATGCTAGGCCAAGGGCAACAAACGGAGACTTAGGCCACTGTCACCTCAGCTAAGGGTCCCTTCTACCTACAGACTTTCATTGATGGGAGGAGACCGGATATGTATGGAGTCACTGATGAATGATAAGTCAATGGATATGAGTGACCCAGACCCTTGCCGAGAAGGTTTTGAAGAATGGGACTTGCTTGCTTTCTAAGCAAGATACTATGTGCTTCTAGGGAAAGGAGGAGGATTTGGGGGGTTAGGTGTATGAATATAGACTTTGAAAGGAGTTTCCCACACCCTAAATCCTTGTTAAAGTTGGTATCCCAGATGGTTCTTGAAGGATAGCCCTTTGAAGGGGTGGCACCACACGAGACCAAGTGGACCCAGTCTAAGGTATGAAATAATCAATGATTTTCTTACCCTGGACAAGGTGGGAAGGATAAAAAAATGTATATCACTCAATGATGTTGTTTTTGTTGAAGTTTCTAAGTCTACCGGTTAGAAACCCTCCATGCACTTTACTGATTTATTCCTACCTACTTGTTCCGTTACTGAACAAGTTATTTACAATGTAAATACTGAAAATAAACACTAGTGCATGCTCAACATATTACAGATCAACAACTGAAGGAAACATAAACAATCACACCAAATGACACCGTTATTTTTGGACCAATGTCCCCGGAAAAACCCAATGCAGGAAAGTCGGTGCAGCTATTCTAAGGGTTTTCTTATTGAGCTATTTCAGAGTACAATCTGGGTGCCAAATCTGGGTTACCCAACACAGAATTTCCTTTGCAGTAGTACCTCTTAGTCTGAGACAAATGTCCTGATTGAAACACCAAATAAACCTTCCGGCAGCGCCTCAGCTCCAATCTGCCCCAGAAACCCCAGCGTCTTCCTTTCTGGACTGCGTCAACCTCTCTTTGCCCAACGCTGGCCCTGGGCCACCCTAAATGGGCTCGCGTTAGCCTTCTGGCCCTCTGCGTCAGAAATGCTGGCCTCTCTGAAGCACCGCATAGCTCCCGACTGCCTCTACGTGGCCCTGCGTGAGCCCTGGCTGCTACTGCGTCACTCTCTCTAGCTGCTGCGCTGCTCTTCTAGCACTATCTCTACCTCTCTGTCTCTTTGTACTCAATGCCCCTCAGTTGCGACTCCGATCACTGATTCTATCTCTCTTAGCAAACCCCGCTCTAGAGCATAGAATGACTGATCACTCTGGTGTACTTTCCAAGTGACCCTCAACCCTCCTCTTATACTTTTCTCGTTGACATATCAACAACTGAGATTAAGTCCCTAATCAACGGCTAAGATTAGATCTGGCTTGATCCAAGTCTTTTGGACCATTCTAACATAGTTTTATATTAATCCACATTTCATTTCCCTAAGTTTAGACTTAGGGACTCCATTAAAAAATAATTATTTTAATATCTCCTGAACAGTTTAGAGTCTGCCTTAACCCTTTCTGGGTATTGGAGATCTCATGTGCCTCAACCTTTCCACCAAATTTTATGGCTAGAGCACATCGGATGCTACCACAAATCAACACTCCCTCTTAGCGAGGACTGTTCTCTAGCAATACTCCTCACTGAGTATTACTCTAATCATTCGGCATCGGTCCCTGTGTTGATGTTAGGCCTGCTGCCCACCATCCTCTGCATTGCTATATCTTGTACTGCTGCCCATGGTTTTGCCACTGCCATTGCTGCATCTGTATGACAACTCCCTTTGGAACTGCCACTGCTGCATTTGTATGACAACTCCTTCTGCATCCGTGTTGCAGTTGGTCCTTTCTCCCAACACTGCATCTGCACTGCAACTTTTCTCATCATGCTGCATTGTGCTGCCCACTACTGCACTACAACTCAGTTACTGAGAAGTAAGTAACTGATCTCCCAACTCTAACCTCTCTGTTGGGCTAGAAACCCTCCTAATGTTGAAGCTTCCTCTACTGTTGACAAGTGCTCCCTCTCTGACCTCTATGCTTCTGCAACAACTCCCAGCATCTCACACTGTTGCACACCTCTATGTGCCATCTTGCACTGGTGCAACACTCCCGTGCCTCTCACACTGCTGCAGCCTGCTAGCCTCGTGCTATCTCGGGAATCCTGCACTGTAGCTCTCTCTGCCGCTCCATCTGCATCCATCTCTACGCACATCATCTAGTCCTGCTACTCCTCTTCGGGGCTCCCATAGCAAGGTCTAATGCAAGAGGTTGGGTACCTTGAGGATCCTGCCCCTCATCGCCTGTAGTCCGCCTGACTACAGCTTGATGTCTCCCCACTTCCGCTCAAGTGGTGCATGTGCACTCATGGCACAATCATTGTTTGTCTCCACTTCCTTCTCTGCCCTTGCTCACGTTGCCTTAGCCTCGGAAGACTCTCCCTTACTCTTCTTCCTTGGACACTGGGTTGCATAATGACCCAGCTCCCCACAGTGGAAGCACTTGATCTTGGAGAGATCCTTCTTCTTTCGCTTTTCTTGCTTTCCCTCAAATGCTAGGGCAACATCTTCCTCCTCTTTGACTTTGATCCCCTTACTGCTACTTCCCACTTTTGACTACCGTCTGATCTCTTCTTGGTGAAGAGGCGCCCACATCTCATCCCAAGGTGGAAGAGTCCCTCTGCCCAGTATACTCTGGACAAATACCTCCCAGTCTTCTGAGACTGCATTCAGGGTTGTCCTCAACATCAATTCCTAATCCAGGGTTGTCCTCACCATTAATTCTATAACAATCAACTGATCTCAGATCTCATTCAGTCCTCCGAGGAAGGTGTCAATCGGTTCTCCCTTCTTCATCTGATATGACCTCAGATGATTCTCTAGTAACATCCTTCTCTACACAGAAGTATGCTGGTACAATTTCTTTCGAGCCTCCCACATCTCATATGCCATTTCCTTCTCGACAATGTGTGGTACTACATGGTCCTTGACCCCGTCAAGGATGATGATCTTGGCGCTCTCCATTGCCTCTTCGTACTTGTCGTTCTCAGCTGGGTCGACTGGGATAGCTATCGTCTTCAAGGTGAAGTGCTTGATATGATTTCTGTCAAGTACGGATAAGATTTTGGCCTTCCAGACTGCGAAGTTTGATGCTCCATCCACTCTGTCCTGGTCTCTTACTCCATGTAGTGCCATGATGCTAATCTACTTCCCTCCTGGAATTTCTTGATCTGACTCCCTCTGAGTATCGATTTCCCTCCTGGAAATCCTTCTGTCGATGTCAAGATGCCCCCTACTCTGATTGTCTGTGCAACCACACCACTGATCTGGATTTCTCGGCTAGAAACCCTCGGTAGCAACTCCCTCCTCTTGGCCTTGCCCTGTTAGGTACTGTTCTGACTACAGTACCTCACCAGCTCCACTCTGCAACTTTCCCACAGCGTTCTAAACCCCAACAACCTAAAGGTGAGAGCTCCTAGGCTCTGCACAATCCCGACACCAGCAACCCGGCCTCCTCAGCCAACTGCGTCAACCCTCCTGGCTTCTACGTGGCTCTGCGTGAGGCTCCCTTTGCCTCCTTTAGCCTCTACACTGCCTCTTCTTGGCTCACCCTTGATGACGCATGCACTGTGTCACCCTTCCCTTGTTGCTGCTCTGCTAGAAACAACTTCTGTCACTCGGGACAACTGTTTTCTGCTTATATTGCTCCACTCGACTGATGTCCTCAGTTCTCCTGTGATCTACAACCACACTCTGATACCATGTTGAATTTTCTAAGTCTACTAGTTAGAAACCCTCCATGCACTTTACTGATTTATTCCAACCTACTTGTCCCATTACTTAACAAGTTATTTACAATGTAAGTACTGAAAATAAACACTAGTGCATGCTCAACATATTACAGATCAACAATTGAAGGAAACATAAACAATCACACCAAATGACACCGTTATTTTTGGACCAATGTCCCTGGAAAAGCCTAATGCAGGAAAACTGATGCAGCTATTCTGAGGGTTTTCTTACTAAGAAATTTTAGAGTACAATCTAGGTGCCAAATCCATCTTACCCAACAGAGAATTTCCTTGGTAGTAGTACCTCTCAGTTTGAGACAAATGTCTCGACTGAAACCCCGGATAAACCTTTCGGTAGCTCCTCAGCGCCAATCTACCCCAGAAACCCCAGCATCTGACTTTCTAGACTGCGTCAGCCTCTCTCTGCCCAGCGCTGGCCCTGCGTCACCCTGAATGGGCCTGTGTCAGCCTCAGGAGGCCCTGCGTCAGCCTTCTGGCCCTCTGCGTTAGAAACGCTGGCCTCTCTAAAGCACTGCACAGCTCCCGGCTGCCTCTGCGTGGCCCTGCGTGAGCCCTCGCTGCTATTACATCACTCTCTCTGGCTCTTGCGTTGCTCTTCTAGCACTATCTCTGCCTCTCTGCCTCTCTGTACTCAATGCCCCTCAGCTGCAACTCCAATCACTGATTCTATCTCTCTTAGCAAACCCCGCTCTAGAGAATAGAATGACTAATCACTGTGGTGTACTTTCCAAGTGACCCTCAAGCTCCTCCTATACTTTTCTCGTTGACATATCAATAGCCGAGATTAAGTCCCTAATCAATGGCTAAGATTAGATCTACCTTGATCCATGTCTTTTGGACCATTCTAACATAGTTTTATATTAATCCAAATTAATATTTTAATTTCCCTAAGTTTAGACTTAGCGACTCCATTAAAAATATTAATGATTTTAATATCTCCTGAACTGTTTAGAATCTGCCCAAACCATTTCTGAGTATTGGATATCTCATGTGTCCCAAAGTCTCCACTAAATTGCATGGCTATAGCACATCCGATGCTACCACAAATCAACAGTTTTGACCCTGGGAAGTGCTAGCCTTGGGGATGGCAGGGCAAATTTTGGTCTCGGAGCTAGGGCTTGGCTTTTCTTCCAATGTGGCTAGACTTGGGAGAAGGTGAAGAAAATAGGAGTTTTGGTGACCACCCTTGGTAGATCAATGCCTTAGTACTTGGAAGAATGGAGTCTATGTTGATTATGTGTAATATTTCTTGGTTTCCAATCAAGTAGGCCTCAGAAATACTTCACAAACCTTCTAGTTCAAGTGAAAGCAATCTTGCAACTTTTATACTTCAAATGCACAAGAGGAATGGCTTGTCAAGGTCAAATTTTACCTCTGGGAGATTTTGCTCATACTACAAGGGCCAATGCATGGAGATAACGTTATGATAGAGAAGCAACAATTTGCATGCAGCAATTAGCCTTAAAACAACGAAAATCCCATCCAACATATATGACAAAAATAATAAATAATAGCATCAAAATTTCGTACTTACAATGTAGTAGAGTATATCCAACCATTCACAAATGACAATAGCGAAGCTCCAAGAGAAGATAAGCCAATAACCATACATCAAAATTCCTCCATAAATGCTTGAACTCATCCTCCAACAAAAAGTGTGAAATTCTCTAAAGAAGAGAGAATCCAATCCAAAGTGATGATGAGAAATGACCTCACCTCACTTGTATTTATACACATATAAGGAGTTTGAATTAGCCTCGGCCTACATAAACCCCAAAAATAAAATAATGTGCTAATAATACAACATTTTGGTGACAAGCCCACCAAACTAGCTCACAAATGAAAAAGTAAGCCTCTCAAGAGGTCAAATAATAATCAATGCATGTCGTAGGCCCCTTGTAATAACCAGTGGTGCTCCAAATGACTCTGGGGGCACACAAGTGTCCTTAATGGTTGCCAAACAAATCGAAGATGCTTGTAGGTTTCCCTCCATGGCTAAGATGATGGTGTAGGTGATGCCACATCATTGTGCAAGTCTTAGATCATCTACCAAAGTGTATGGTGTAGATCTAGGGCTCACTGGGCATGGTGGATCAAGTGCATCCTCCTCATCCAATTGGTGAACCATGAGAAATCTCTGAATGGATGTGGGGATCCATGGAGTGTACTCTGCTGCTCTGGATGCCCAAGGCTCTCAATGCTCACCCTACATGTGCTAATGTAGCTTTATGGAGGGTTAGGACCCCGTATAGGGAGACCAAACCCCAAATGGAAACCATCGACAATCCTGTATAAGATCCAATGCATCCTCTCTGCTTCTAGTACAACAAGTCATTAGAGAAATCGAGTAAATGTGCTTACCTAATCATGGACCGTAGGTGGGGACTTCATAGTGGCTTGCCCTTTCATAATGGGCTTTAGGATGTGCCAATGTCACCTAAACTCCCAATGGGGTTAATCAAGTACCCTATTAGGTGGGTTTTGCTTTTAAAGGGGATAATATAGTTAAGGTACATCCGTCAAAAGGTGGTGGCATGTGGCAGATAGGTGAATGAGGTAGGGAATGAAAGGATGCAACCCTAGGTCACATGCTGGGGCACAAGGGTAGCTAATAAAAGGGAAGCCCATCCTTAGGTTTATAAGGTGTAGAGGGAGCAATCATGGTACATGAGGTGCCCCGTCCTTGATATTTACACCCTTCTTTATACGCCTTTTTCCTTTTTATGCTTTTCTTCGAGTAACTGCTCGGGGCTCCAGGGTTTAGAGCATGATGTATAAGATATAGTAGTGAATTCCCCCCTTTAAGGTGCAGCAGTTCATCGCTCACTAGGGGTTGGGACAATCATGGGTTCCTATATGATGAAGAGGCTCATAGAACCTGTTGGAACGAGGGTGATGGCCATGATGATAGGGTAGAGCTCATGTATTGGCTTTTTCCCACGTGCTAAATGTTTTTGTTCCGACCATATTTTGCATTTTGTGGTTCTTTTTCTTGTTGAATGTGGCCATATATGCTTTTAACGTTCTTTTTAGCTACATCAACCTTCGAGCTTCATTCCAAGCCATGACCCAAGGTGTGGGCAAGGGGAAGGGATGAGCTGAGCCTATGTTGACCCGACATAGGAATGTGGACCCAAGTGGGAGAAATGATGGATGGGGTAATAATAAATGGACAAGGGGGTAATATGAGTGGATATAGGGGCGGGACCATGCAACCAAAGTTGGGGTTTCCCGTGAAATACCATCTATGGAACCAAATGGTTAGTAAAAGAGATCCCATAGGACTAGAATGCAAGGTTAATGCCTAAAAGCGGTCTATGGGACAGAAGCACAGACCTAGCCCATTCTTTCCACCGAATCCCCTCGATTAATCCATGCCCAGAAGTGTTGTTAAAATTGGCAACTAGCGTCAAACTCCATGTGGGTTACCTTATTTATGGTAGCTAATATTTTCCGTAGATTCCTCTCTTCAAGAGGTGTAGCATTGATCTAAAGATCATCTGATTCCGACATGTATTTATGGATATATGAATTTATTATATTATTTGACAATTTGTCAAGGTCGGCCAGCAACCAAATAACCCCCAGCTCAACCTCAACATTACATTTAAATAGAGGAGGCCTCAAGTCATTTGTTACACACATCTCTCATGATCTCTCTCCACTCGCTTGGGTTTGGTGGCAAGAGAGGTCAAGAAGGAGATCTAGCCGTAGTCCTAGAGAAGGAGATCTAGCCGCAAGTGAAGAGGAGACTTAGCCATAGTTCAGATGTGCCCTAGCCACAGTCAAAGAAGAAGGCCCTAGCCGCAGTCTTGAAGGAGACATAGCCGCAGTCAAAGGAAGCCCTGGTCGCAGTCAAAGGGAAGGCTCCTATACGCAGTTAGTGAAGGCTCTAAGCCTCAACAAGGGAAGGCTCTAGTACGTAGTCAAGGAGGCTTTGATCCATTGTCAAATGGAGCTCTAACCCGCAGCTAAAGAAGCCCTAATTTTCAGTTAAGAATAGGCCCTAAGCCAAGAAGAGCCCTAGCCACAGCAAAGAGTGACCCTTGTCCGTAGTTTAGAAGGAGCCTTAACAACATAAAGAGGCTTGGAAGGACAACATTGAATTCGGTTGCTATAGATGACAGCATGGTGAATGAAGCCTGGTGACAACACAGTGATAAAGGTTGTTCCTAGGCATACCTTAAGGACTGTTTTCAAGGTTGGTAAGCCATAGTCATAATGCATTGAGTAAATTTGTCCTAGACTAAGATCAGATCAGCATATGTATACAGTTGGGTGTTAGAAAGAGCTGACAGTAAAGCTGAGTCCTTATAGGACTAAACACTGCTGCGTTGATGTTATTGGTTGCTTCTTGTTTGAGGATCATAGGCCTAACCTACTGCTGGGCTACGCCGCAGGCCATAGCTAGCAGCATAGGCTGTTCTATCAGTCTTGGACAATGTGGCACATCATAGCCTTGAAGGCCTTCATTATTGACTGTGTGAAGGATAAGGACTGAAGCAATGACAGCTAGTACAACAAGAGTACGACAACACTTTGGGAGGTGTATTGGGTTAAGGTTTGACCATGTTTGATTCAGTTTAATGAGCATCCTATTGGTGCCATATGGATGATCTTCCTGGGAGCAGAACCAACTATATAGTTTTTGGGTGCATTGAGCTTGCTGTCATAAAATATCAGTTTTGTATATTTGTAGTATCTCTCTCTCTCTAGTGAACTATTGAAGAATATAAAAAGAATTTATCAAGGGTTTCCCCACATTGGGGTTTGTCCCTGGCTAGTGCCACATATTGTGTCCTCTTATCTTGGCTTGTCTTCTATTGTTTATATTTATGTTCTATCTACATTTTACTATCATGCTAATGTGATTGCTAACTATTCATTGATATTGAGCTAACAACAAAATTGAAGTAAATTGCTCTTAAGCATAGAACATACCAAAATTTAACATGGTATCATAATTGAAGTGAAGAAAAAGCCCAAGAAAGAGTGAAAGAGCAATCACCGAAGATAGTTGGAAAGGACAAAAGGCTCAATGGGTTCCTCATCCCACTCCCCAGTTGAAGACAAGCTCCGTGAAAAGTCTGACTATCATGGATGGAAGATGTCTCTTGATCTGACATTGGAAGAACAAGAAGTGTTGGATTATGTGAAAGGTAAAATCCCCAAGCCTCCATTAAATGCATCCGCTGCTACAAAGAACAAGTACACTAAGGCTGAATTCAAAGTGAAGAAGATTATTAGAGATTCCATTGACAAGCGTTTGGTGGCCTACATCTCTGATCTAAACACCTCCAACGAGATCTACAACAGATTGGTAAGCATGTTCAAGGTTAGTGATGCAAATCAAATTTTGTTTCTCAAAAATAATTTGAAGGATATTAAGAAGGTCAAGGACGAGGATATTCAATCCTACTTCTTAAGGATCATTGAGATCAAGAATGATCTTCTATCGATTGAAGAAGTCATTCTTGATAGGAAACTTACTATCACTACCCTTGGAGGACTCCCACCTGAGTGGTATATATTTAGAACCACTATACTCAATAATGATCGAATTCCAAGATTTGAAGAATTGATGTCAAGATGCATTCAGGAAGAAACAATAATGGTGGAGCAAGAAATGCCTTGTAATAGAGGCAACCCCACTGCTTTCTCCACTCATGCCAAAAGGAGAAATAATACAGGGTCTAAAGGACACTTCTATGGAAAGCCCAGATCTAAGGGTGGAAGGAAAGGTAGGTGCTTTGTTTGCAATAAGTTTGGCCACTATGTGAGGGAGTTTCCAAATATAAGGGACACATCACATGATGATGATCACAATCACTCCAGGGGAAACTTCATCAACAATGATTGAAGGAATGACAGGTACATTGGCAAAGGAAAGGACATCAAGGAAATGGTCGACCCTCCAAGAAAGCAAGGAACTCCAGGTATGAAGAATCAAATGTTGTTAACAATAAGCAAAAGGAGTATTACCTTATACTGGCCCTCTCCACTACCTCACCTCCGGACACTTTGGGGAATTGGCTTATTGATAGTGGTGCTTCAAGGCACTTCACCAGATTCAAAGAAGCTCTCTCTAATCTGATAGAGAAGGAAACAAACTTGGATATTATTCTTGGAGATGACGCCACCTATCCTGTAAAGGGTGTAGGGAATGTTACCCTTAAATTGAATAAGGGTAACACTATTCATTTACAATAAGTTCTATATGTACCTGATCTCAAGAAGAACCTGGTGTCCATTTCGGCAATGGAAGACAAAGGTTACAAGGTGGCATTCATCGATGGAAAGGTACGTGTTTGGAAAAGGAATTTTAAAGATGCTTTTACTCTTGGGTTCAGGGTTTGCACTTTGTATCAAGTTGCAGGAAGTCCATTGGGGACCATGTCTTGTGACACATCTCTTCAATCTGAACTATGGCACTGGATGTTTTCCCATATTCATTGTAAGGCCCTACTCGATGTGAGACAGATGTTGATAGGGATGTCTGAGTTCAAAGAAGAGAATGAAGGTATATGTCCGCAATGTATCGAGGGAAAGCTTACAATGGGGCTATTCCCCTCTAGCAATAGCAACACCACAGATGTGGAACAACCTGAGGGGTTTGAGGTTCATGACCAGGAATCTCATATATGCAGGTTGAAGAAAGCTCTCTATGGTTTGAAGCAAGCACCCCAGGCTTGGTATGAGAGGATCGATAGCTATCTGATGAAGCTGGGATTCTCTAGGAGTGAAGTCGATCCGAACCTTTACTTTAAGGTTAAAGATGATAGATCTCTCATACTGGTGCTTTATATGGATGACCTCTTTCTGACAGGTGCAGACCCTCTCATTTACAAATGTAAGAGGGAGTTGGATTCCGAATTTGGAATGGTTGACCGCAAGCCTGTGACTACCCCAATGGAGCTTAACTATAAGAAGTTATGTGGTATTGTTGCTGGACCTGAATTGGGAAATGCCTCTGAGTATTTTCAACTCATAGGAGCACTGATGTTCTTTGTGAAATCTCGTTCGAATATATGTTTTGCAGTTAACACGTTGAGCCAATATATGGTTGAGCCTCATCACACATATTGGGTTGGTGCCAAGAATCTTCTGAGATATCTTCGGGGCACAATCGCTCATGGACTGAGAGACACTGCCGAAGATGAGGGACTGCATGGCTATTCTGATGCTAATTGGGCAGGCAGTGTGATGGATCGCAAGAGCACTTCTAGGTGTTGTTTCTCTTTAGATTCTGTTTCGATATCCTAGATGAGCAAGAAGCAGAAGTCGGTTGCTTTGAGCACTGCTAAGGCCAGATACATAGCTACGAGTATGGCCTCTCGTGAAGCTGTTTAGTTGTGGAAGCTCTTCAGTGGGTTGTTTGGACATGTGTTGGATACATCGTGATCCTCTACAACAACCAGAGTGGGATCCGATTATCGGAGAATCTTGTATTTCATGATCGCTCCAAGCATATAGACATCAGGTACCACTTTATCCAGGATATGGTACAACGAGGAGCAATAAGGCTCCATCACATTGGGCTGATGAGCAGGTCGTTGATATTCTAACGAAGCCCCTGGGAAAGGTCAAATTCTTGACTTTTCGAAAACGACTAGGAGTCATGGAGAGACCTCTCCTGAGAGTCCTGTATGAGATTGACTTTGAGCTCTGGGAGCTCCAGGGGGCTTGGGGTACTTCTTGGAGCGATGAGAAACCATAGGGTGAGTGGTTCAGCCTTCCCCTAGTGGTTTGCTATGTAGGCAGGAAAAGTGGTTCATCCTTCTCCTCTGAGACACAATCATAGGGTGAGTGTTTCAGCCTTCCCCTAGTGATTTTTTGTGTACAGGTTGAGTGGTTTAGCCTTCCCCTGGGACACCCCATAGTGACATGTAGGCAGGATGAGTGGTTCATCCTTCTCCTATTGAGACAACCTACCCATGCAGTCTAGGACTCATGGGAAGTACCTCTCATTTGGCCAATGAGTAGGGAAATGAGGATAGGGACCATAATACTACTGATGGATGCATTGTGTGCTACCGTAGTCCCTATGCTAGGATGATATTGATCTGGGATAAATTGGAACTGACTTCGGGTCAGTAAGAGTGGTATGAGATACTCTCTTTATTTGGAACTAATTTCGGATCAGTAAGAGTGGTATGGGACGCTCTCTTTATTTGGAACTGATTTTGGATCAACAAGAGTGGTATGAGACACTCTCTTTTATCTGGGACTGACTTCGGGTCAATAGAGAATGGTATGATACATTCTTGATCACTTCTTCTTCTTCATAGTTCAGCAGAGTAGAGCAGAGAAGAGAAGTGCAGGACACTGCATTGATGGCTGAGATATTACGGACTGACAGATGGATTAGCAGATGGAGTTCTCCCTAGTTGAGAGCAAGTGTTAAAATTGGAAACTAGGGCCAAACTCCATGTGGGTCACCTTATTTATTGTAGTTGATATTTTTCCTGGATTCTTCTCTTCGAGAGGTGTAGCATTGATGTAAAGATCATCCGATTCCAACATGTATTTATGGAGATATGAATTTATTTATATTATTTGATAATTTGTCAAGGTCAACCAACAACCAAATAACCCCCAGCTCAACCTCAACATTACATTTAAATAGAGGAGGCCTCAAGTCATTTGTTACACACATCCCTCATGATCTCTCTCCACTCATTCGGGTTTGGTGGCAAGAGAGGTCAAGAAGAAGATATAACCACAATCCTAGAGAAGGAGATCTAGCCGCAGGTGAAGAGGAGACTTAGCCACAGTTCATATGTGCCCTAGCCGCAGTCAAAGAAGGAGGCCCTAGCCGCAGTCTTGAAGGACACATAACCGCAGTCAAAGGAATCCCTATCCGCAGTCAAAGAGAAGGCTCCTATATGTAGTCAGTGAAGGCTCTAAGCCTCAACAAGGGAAGGCTCTATTACATAGTCAAGGAGGCTCTGATCCGTTGTCAAAAGGAGCTCTAACCCGCAGCTAAATAAGCCCTAATTTGCAATTAAGAATAGGCCCTAAGCCACAGCCAAGAAGAGCCCTAGCCGCAGCAAAGAGAGACCCTTATCCACATTTTAGAAGAAGCCTTAACAACATAAATAGGCCTAGAAGGATAGCGTTTAATTTCGGTGGCTGTAGATGATAGCATGGTGAAAGAAGCATGGTGACAGCACAGTGATAAAGGTTGTTCCTAGGCATACCTTAAGGACTGTTTTCAAGGTTGGTAAGCCACAGTCATAATGCATTGAAGAAATCTGCCCTAGGCTAAGATCAGATAAGCATATGTATACAGTTGGGTGTTAGAAAGTGCTGACAGTAGAGTTGTGTCCTTGTAGGCCTAAATACTGTTGCGTTGATGTTATTGGTTGCTGCTTGTTTGAGGATCATACGCCTAACCTGCTGCTAGGCTAGGTCGTAGGCCATAGCCAGTAGCATAGGTTGTCCTATCAGTCTTGGATAGCGTGACACATCGTAGCCTTGAAGGCCTTCATTATTGATTGTGTGAAGGATAAGGACTAAAGCAGTGACAACTAGTACAACAAGAGGACGACAACATTTTGGGAGATGTATGGGGTTAAGGTTTGACTATGTTTGATTCAGTTTAATGAGCATATTGATGGTGCCATATGGATGATCTTCCTAGGAGCAGAACCAGTTGTGTAGTTTTTGGGTGCATTGAGCTTGCTGTCATAAAATCTCAATTTTGTATATTTGTACTATCTCTCTCTCTGCTGAACTATTGAAGAATATAAGAAGAATTGATCAAGGGTTTACCCACATTGGGGTTTGTCCCTAGCTGGTGCCACATCTTGTGTCCTCTTGTCTTGGCTTGTCTTCTATTGTTTATGTTTATGTTCTATCTGCATTTTACTATCATGCTAATGTGATTTCTAACTGGTCATTGATATTGAGCTAACAAGAAAATTGAAGTACATAGAACATACCAAAATATAACAAGTGTCCATGATAAGCAAACTACAAAACTCAATTTCAAAATGACAAGGCATACCTTTAGCTTTGGGAGGCCCACCTTCAAACATACGATCATGGTAAATGGGCGAGGGACCACATGGATGGCACAGGTGGTGGAGAAATGGCACAATGAGCTAGCTGGTGGCTGCAAGGGGCTACTGGTTGCCGACTGAGGACCATCTTGGAGAAAAAAAATTCTCTCAGGGATATTTTCCACAAATTGGTGGGTAACACCCATAAAGACAAGAACTATCTAATATCACTCCCTCTCAACGAGGGAAGAGATACCCACCAAACCAAACTTGCCTCTCAAGTACTTAAGATTCTCTTTTGGTAACGTTTTAGTCAATATGTCAATTACCTGTTCATCTGTAGGTAGATAGTGCAGCTCTACAATCCCATTGCATACCAAGCATTTGATGTAGTGATACTTGTTGTTTATATGTTTCGTCTTTGCATGAAGCACCGAGTCTTCCGTCAATTTTATACAAGTTTGATTATCACAATGTATCCATGTAGGGCTAAGCGGTCCTTCAAACAAGTATGATAGTAAATTCTTGATCCAAACTGTTTCCCGACAAACCTTGCTTGTAGCAACATATTCAGCTTCAGCACTACTCAAAGCAACCGTATCCCAATTTCTGCTCATCCATTAAACCATGGAACATCCAATGCTGAAACATCCTCCTTTTGTGCTTGTTTCGTCTGTCTCACTACCACCCCAATATGAATCTGTAAATCCTGTAAGTTGGATTTCATTCTCAGTAAACTTGAGGAAGTGATGTATAGTCCCACACAAGTACGTTAGGATATGCTTGGCTACAATCTAATGTTCATGTTTTGGCTCCATCTGAAACTGACTAAGGACATTCATTGGAAAACAAATGTTTGGCTTGGTATTCAACAAATACATCAATGACCCAATTAGTTGTCTGTAGCGAGTCAGATCTACCAGACTAGATTTTGAACTCCTCAACCTTTTCAAAGTTGAAATCATAGGAGTCATCACAGGCTTGCAATCCATCATACCATATTTCTAAAGCATCTTAATCACATACTTACCTTGACCAAGATATATCTCTCTTGGCTTTTTCCATACTTCTAGTCCCAAATAATAGTGCATAACCCCAAGATCCTTGATATCGAATTCTGCTGCTAATTACTTCTTGCATTCCTGAATTCGATGCTCTACACCTGTAACTAGTAGATCATCCACATACAAGAGTATTATAACTAGCTCATTCTGGACCACCTTGATATATAGTTTAGGATATGTTGTACTCTTGTTAAAACCAAGTCTCAGGAGGTATGCATCCATTCTTGCATACCATGCTCTCGGTGCTTTGTTTAAGCCATATAAAGCCTTCTTCAACCTGAAGACTTGAGTTTCCCTTTGATTTATTTCAAATCCTTGACGTTGCTCAATGTAGACCTTCTCATCAGTGGTCCCATTCAGGAAGGTTGTATTGACATCCATTTGATGAATGTTCCAACCCATAGAAGAAACCAACAAAACAAGCGATCTTATTGTTGTATACATAGCTATAGAAGCAAAGGTTTCCTCATAATCAATCCCTTTTTTTTGTGAGAAGTCCCTTGCTACAAATCTTGCTTTGTATTTGTCTATGCTCCCATCTGCAACGTGCTTTATCTATAAATCTATTTTGAAGTGACTATCGATTTGTCACTAGGCCTAGGGACAATCTCCCATACATCATTCTTCATTATGGACTGGTATTCTTCCTGTACTGCATTCCTCCATTCTTTATGCTTAGCTGCATCCTCACTAGAGGAAGGTTTTGCCTCAATTAACCTTGTCATGTATGCAGCATATCCAGAATACCTCTTCGGTTTCTTACTTTCCCTGGATGTTCCTGATGTTGTATGTCCTTATACCTCTTGAAGAGTAGTTTTCAACCAAACATGCCTCTTCCAATTTTCTAGAACAATTACTTGTTATATAGGCTCACAAGTGTTGAAATTTCTAAATCTAACACATTAGAACTTAATTCACCTACTTGTTTATTCCTTAACAAGTTATTTATCCATATAAATACTGAAAATAAACACAAATGAAGTCTCAGCTCATATACAGATCATCAACTGAAATAATAGACAAACACACAAGGGACACCGTTATTTTTGGACAATCCTCCCCAAAAAAACCCAATGTGGGAACACTGATGTAGCAGTTCTGAGGGTTTTATTATTATGCATATTTCTTGAGTACAACTAGGGTGCCAAACTGCCTCACCCAATAGAGAGTTCTGCACGATAGTAATACCTCTTCTCGAAAGCAGATATTAAGCTTCTCAGCACTAATCTGCCCCACAAAAATCCTTCCGGCGCTTCTCCAAAGCTCTGTGTCAACCCTGCTAGCCTATACGTCACTCTGGAACCCCCTACGTCAGCCCTCTGCCTCTCTGCATCAGCTCTCTATCCTTCTGCGTCACACATGCAGGCCCCTCAGCCTCTGTGTAGTCTCTAGCTGCCTCTGCATGGATCTTGCTGCCTCTGCTAGCCTCTTGAGTCACTACGCTGACCCTTTGGTACTACCTCTGTCTCTCTGCTATGTACTCACTACCCCTTGTTGCAACTCAAATCACTTGTTCGAATTTTCTCAGCAAACCCCACTCCAGGAAATCGAACTAACTGATCAATCTTGGTGTATCTCCAACTGACCCTCAAGTCTCCTCTTATACTTTTCCTGTTGAGTCTTCAACAGCCGAGATTAAGTCTCTAATCAATGGCTAAGATTAGATTTGGCTTGATCCATGTCATTTAGAACATTCTCACGTAGTTTTATATTAATACCCATGAATATTTTATTTTTCCTAAGTTTAGACTTAGGAACCCCATTAAAAATATTAATTATTTTAATATCTCTCTAACCGGGTGGAATTTCCTCAAACCATTTCTGAGTCTTGGAGATCTTATGTTCTTTCGCCTCTCCACCAATTTTCATGGCTAGATCACATCCGATGCTACCACAAATCAACACTCCCTCTTAGCGAGGAATGTTCTCTAGTAATGCTCCACCACTGAACATCACACTAATCCTTCCGCACCGGTACCTGTCTGATGCTTGGCCTGTTGCTCAACATCCACTGCACTTCTACCTCCCATACTGCTTCCCATGGCTCTGCCACTACCATTGCTACATCTGTATTGCAACTCCCTTTGCATCCGTGCTGTTGCCGGTCCTTCCTCCCAACACTACATCTGCACTACAGCTCTCTCTCAAATGCTTCATCATGCTTCCCATAGCACTACCACTGCTAACTACTGCATTGCAACTCAGTTACCAAGAAGTAAGTAACTGATCTACCCAACTACTGACATCCTTGTCAGTCTGAAAGCCCCTTGATGCTGAAGCTACCTCTGTTGCTATCCTGTGCTCCCTCTACTACCTCTACATTGCTGCAAACACCTTTGTGCCTCTCTGCATTGCTGCAACCACCTCTATGTCTCTCTGCATTGCTGCAACCATCTCTGTGCCTCTCACATTGCTGCAACCTCCACTCCGCTACTACAAACCTCTACATCCTACCACTGCCTTGTCGCTCCATCGCATCTTTTTTCTACCAACATCCGTCATCCTACTACTATCATTCGGGGCTCCCATAGCTGGATATGGTCCAAGAGTTTAGGTACTTCAAGGATCCTGCCCCTATATCTTCTGTAGTCCTCCTGACTATAGCTCGATGTCACCCCACCTATTTTTTAGAGGTGCATGAGCACTCATGGCACAGTCGTCATCCATCTCGACTTCTTTCTCCGCCTTAGCCGGAGCTGCCTTGGAGTCAGAAGCATCTCCCTTATTCTTCTTCCTAGGACACTGGGTTGCATAATGACCCAGATCCCCACAATGGAAGCACTTCACCTTGGAGATTTCCTTCTTCTTGCTCTTCCCTTGTTGTCCCGCAGATGCCATAGTCGCATCCTCCTCCTCCTCTTTCTTGATTCGACCTCCTTTGTTGCTACTTCCTTAGTCAACCGTCTGATCTGTTCTTGGTGAAGAGTTGCCCACATCTCTTCCCATCCTGGAAGATTAGCTCTGCCCAAAATGCTTTGGAAAAATGTCTTTCAATCCTCGGAGACTGCATTCAAGGTGGTCCACACCATGAACTCTTGATCCGATGTGGCCCCTATGTTGACTTGGGGTAGCATCGGATGTGCTCTAGCCACAAAATTTGATGGAGATGTTGGGGCACATGAGATCCCCAATACCCAGAAAGGGTTTGGGCAGATTCTAAACAAATCAAGAGATATTAAAATAATTAATATTTTTAATGGAGTCCCTAAGTCTAAACTGAGGGAAAATAAAATATTAATGTGTATTAATATGAATCTGTGTTAGAATGGTCCAAAAGACAAGGATCAAGCCAGATCTAATCTTAGTCATTGATTAGGGACTTAATCTCGGCCCTCGATATGTCAATAGGAAAAGTATAAGAGGAGGCTTGAGGGTCACTTGGAGAACACACCATAGTGATCAGCCATTCTATTCTCTAGAGCGGGGTTTAGTAAGAGAGATAGAATCAGTGTTCGGGAGAGCAGCTGAGGGGCATTGAGTACAGAGAAACAAATAAGGCAGAGATTGTGCTAGGAGAGTAGCGCAATAGCCAAGGAAAGTGACGCAGAGCTAGCAAGGGCTCACGCAGGGCCACGTAGAGGCAGCCAAGTGTTGCACAAAGCACCAGAGAGGCCTGTGCGTTTGATGCAGAGGCCCAGAAAGTTAACGCAGGGCCTCCTAGGGCTGACACAAGCCAAGAAAGGCTTACACAAGGCCAACGTGAGACAGAGAGGGTCTGACGCAGTCCAGATTGGGCAGACGCTGGGGTTGCAGAGCAGTTTTGTGCTGAGGAGCTGCCGGAAGGATTTTCCAGGGTTTCAGCCAAGAGATTTCTCTCAAACTATGAGGTATAGCTTCTAAGGAAATTCTTTGCTGGGTAGGCAAGTTTCAGCACCTAGATTGTACTCTGATATTGCTAATAACCCTCAGATAGCTGCACCGGTTTTCTCGCATTGGGTTTTTCCGAGGACATTGGTCCAAAAATAATGGTGTCATGTGGTGTGTTTGTTCTTGTTTCTTTTAGTTGTTGATTTGTAATATGTTGAGCATGCACTGGTGTTTATTTTCAGTATTTACTTTGTAAATAACTTGCCAAGGAAAAATAACAAGTAGGTAGGGATAAATCAGGTAAAGTGCATGAAGGGTTTCTAAACTAAGTAAAATTAGAAACTTCAACACCCTATGGAAGTAAGTTGGTCGTGAATCTCTTGCAACCTGCTGAGATATAGATCTATCTGCTCCCCCTTCTGCATTTAATACGACTGTAGTTGATTCTCCAACAACATCTTCCTCTGCACGAAAGTGCCCTGATACAATGTTGTCAAGGTATCCCACATCCCCTTTGCCTTGTTCTTCTCGGCAATATGCAGTACTACATAATCCTTGACCCCATCAAGGATTATGCACTTTGCCTTTGCCATTGCATCCTCATATCTTTCATTATCAGCTGGGTCGACTAGGATAGCCACGGTTCTTAAGGTAAGCCCTTGATGCAATGTCTATCCAGAATAGACAGGATCCTGGCCTTCCAGATGACAAAGTTGGAGGCCTTGGCCAACCTACCCTTATCCCTCAGTCCATTCATTGTCATCTCTGCTCCTTTTCTAGACTCCCTCTAAGTCTCAACTTCCCTCCTGGAAGTTCTCTCCTAGACTCCCTCTGAGTCTCGATATCCTTGCTGGAAATCTTCCCACCAACTGTTGATTCGCTCCTCTCCAATCCTCTTTGCAACTGCAACTCGGATTTGGATTTCTTTGCTAGAAATCCATCAAGGCAACGACTCCCTCTACCTTGGTTCTATCCTGTTAGGTATTGTTCTGCTTCGACAACAACAACACCCCACCAACTTCCTAATCCACAATCTGCCCACAGCTCCCTATGCCCCAGCAACTGAAGAAACTAAGCCTTCCAGCTTTGCGCAATCTTGGCAAAGGCTGAATCCCTCTTGTAGCCAACTGCGTCAAGCCAACTTGACTAAGTAGGATGATGTGGCTCTTTTTGAGCCTCTTTTGCCTCTCTTTGCCTCTGCATTGGCCCTCTCTTTGGCTTGAAATGATGACACTGGCCCTTTGCGTCACTCCTTTGCTGCCTTCTGCTTAGGAGCAGCTCTGTCTCTCAAGACAGCTGCTACTGCTGCAAATACTTCTAATTACGTTGGTGCCTTCAGTCCTTCTGTGATTTGCAATGCTCTGATACCATGTTGAAATTTCTAAATCTAATACATCATAAATCCCTACTACATTATCTAGTTTAATTCACCTACTTGTATATTCCTTAACAAGTTATTTATCCATATAAATACTGAAAATAAACACAAATGCAGTCTCAACTAATATAAAGATCATCAACTAAAATAATAGACAAACACATAAGCGAAACCATTATTTTTGGACAATTGTCCCCAGAAAAACCCAATGCAGGAAAACCGGTGCAATAGTTCTGAGGGTTTTATTATTATGCAGATTTCTTGAGTACAACTAGGGTGCCAAACTGGCTTACCCAATAGAGATTTCTACACGGCGGTAATACCTCTTCTCATAAGAATATATTCAGCTTCTCAGCACTAGTCTTCCCCACGAAAATCCTTTCGGCGCTTCTCCAAGGCTCTGTGTCAGCCCTGCTAGCCTTTGCGTAGCTCTGGAAACCCCTGCGTCATCTCTCTGCCTCTCTGCGTCAGCTCTCTGGCCTTCTACATCACCCATGCAAGCCCCTCAGCCTCTGTGCAGTCTCTAGCTGCCTCTGCGTGGCTCCTGCTGCCTCTGCGTAGCCTCCTCAGTCACTGTGCTGACCCTCTGGCATTATCTCTGCCTCTTTGCTATGTACTCACTTCCCCTCATTGCAACCCAGATCACTTGTTTGAATTTTCTCAGCACACCCCGCTCCAGAAAATCGAATTGACTGATCAATCTTGGTGTATCTCCACTGACCCTCAAGCCTCCTCTTATACTTTTCTTGTTGAGTCTTCAACGACTGAGATTAAGTCTCTAATCAACGTCTAAGATTAGATTTGGCTTGATCCATGTCATTTAGAACATTCTCACCTAGTTTTATATTAATACCCATAAATATTTTAATTTTCCTAAGTTTAGACTTAGGAACCCCATTAAAATTATTTTAATATCTCTCTAACTGGGTGGAATTTCCCCAAACCATTTCTGGGTCTTGGAGATCTCATGTGCTTTGCCTCTCCACCAATTTTCATGGCTAGAGCATATCCGATACTACCACAAATCAACAACAAGGACCTTCAACATCTTCTTGAGTAGGTCCCAGTTCTTGACCATCATTTTCCCTAGAGATATCCTCAAAGATAAGAACTTCTTCTTCATCAAGATCAACTGGAACATCCTTTGATCTCTTGTAAGCTATGTTTTAAACATTTTATCAAAGATGACATCTCTACTTACCTCAATTCGACGATCCTCCTTAACATATATTTTGTATGATTTAGATGAAGCTCGAGGGTTATTTTGTAGGTACCAAATTCTATTTGTTGGAGAAATTTGTCTTGGATGTTAACTATTCTACAAAATATTTTTTGTGAATTGCTAGACAAATTTCCTTCATCTTGTCGTCGACTTATTAATCATTCGACCATCTATATTTTCCAAATCATTTTGATTGGTGCAATTGATTTTATTTCAAAATTTTGGGCTGTCAATTTTTTTTTAGGAGGGTCAAATCATTCACTTGGGCCAAATATTATTTATATTATAAAGTCCAAAAAGGGTCCATTATTAATTTTGAAGGAGCCAAATTACATAAAATTTTATTCAAGGGAGGGGTTGACTTTTTATTTGGCAAAGGCTGAAACCCAAATCATTATGAAGTGGAGCAATGAGATATTATTTTGAAGGCCGTGAAAACTTTAATTATCAAAGGTATTCATAATTCAGGTTTTAAAATTTTATTTTTTTGAAATCATTTGCTAAGAGAAGCAGAGGAGTAAGGCTTGACTGAAATCTCCATCCACGCAAGGACTGAAGTAAAGATTTATGGGATAGATATGATTCAGTGATTGTCAAAATCCCTCGTTGTGATAGAGATCAAAATTGTCCCAGCTTGAGCGCAAAAGTCTGTTAAGCTGGACAGGGAGATCAAATAAATTTGAAATTATTTGCTTAAGGCTGGAATCCATCCTTAATCCCATCAATTATTATTATTATTAATTAATTAATTTATTATTTTTCTATGTTTTCTTAGATCAATATTATGTTTAGTTAGTTATTAATAAATTTATTAATGAATTTGTTATTAAATAGAAATTTATTAAATAAATAAGATAATGATTATTTATTTATAGTTATAATTATTTGTTTATTATAATGAATAAATAAGTGCATTATCTGGTTTAATAATTTTTAGGTTTTCAGTTGGTTTTTTAATTAATATCTTTGTTCTTTTTGTATTTATTCATATTTCTTTTTGGCCATTTGACTCTTCTTTCATTCATTCATTCTATGTCCTAAAGATGGATCCTCGTTGGGATTTGAAACATCGACAAAATTCAAACTACACTGTGGAGAATCCGAGTCATCTTTTTATAAACAAAGACCACAGAAATTTGAAATCTAACATTCATCCCCTTGTAGCAGATTGTGTGCATTTTCAAGGAGGAGCAAATTAAATTTCTAGAAGTTGAAGGTTCAATCTCTTTGGTGAGCCTTGGTATTTCACCAAGAGTGTTGCAACTCCCAAGGGATCCTCAACTCAAATTATCAACCAGGGATTCGTACAAACTTAGAGGTGACAATGTTATATGCACAGTAGGTTAGGTTCTACTCATGTCATCCTCAGTCATGAAATCAGATCAAGGTGTATAGAGACCATTCCTCCCACTATGTATGGTGAAAACTTCTTATGATAGCATAATTCAACCTAATTCTAATTATGAAAGTAAAGATGCCATTCATTCACTTGTAGATGCTAATTGACATTGCATGAAAGAGAAAGGACTAATCTACTTGCAGAAGTAAAGCTACTCTTAATCAAATCAATAACCTACTTTCATGTATCATTGATCTACTTTACAATTTGCTTGAAAATAAGGAATCTAACTGTTAACATGCTTATGAAAAAAATACTAATTCTAACTTTGTTTTGCAGTGAGGAAAGGAGGAGGTTAGAGTGGTCTAAGAGCCTTCCTTAATCGTCACATCACAAGTTGGGGCCATTATTCAACTTAATTGGGCTAGGATTGAAGTGGGGAGCAAATCTGGTTGAAAAGAACATTGTTATGGGGCTGCTACAGGAGGCTACTACAAGAGGTCATGTATTGCTATGGGAGGCTTTGTTTTGCTATAGTAGGGGTTCCAAGAGCCTTTTGGGGTAGAAATGGTGTCTTGAGCGCAGAAGAAGATGGATGAAGGTAGGAGGAAGTGAATGAAGGTTGGGGGAGCCCCCAAGCCAAGCCTAGGTCCTCTCAGAGGTCTATCTTGCGCCAAGGGTGATGCCCACAGTGTCCTCTATTTGACTTAACAGAATGACTGTGGAAAAAGATTTTGGGAGTAGGGTGAGGTGCAGAGGAAGAAGATGGAAAGGTCCAGGTGGAGATGGAAAGATGTTCCCACACCTGCAAATCAACACAACCCTGCAGCTAGCAAAATACATGCATCAAATGACCAATAATACAATGAGATAAACTATCATGGAAAAGATGAATTCAATTTGACTAAAATCTATTCTTTTCCAAAACACTAATCTGATCACTAAACTAACTTCTTTGTTGCAGATAATAAACATGCAAAAGGATTACAACTAACATCTATCTATTTCCAAGAAATCATAAACAAATGTTTTTGGACTAAGATTGTAAATCTTTCCAATCACTCTTCCCACAAGAGAGGTGATAGGAAAGCCTGCAATCACAAGTTTTTATAGCTTAACATCTACTGAAACAAGAGAAAGATATGAAATGATTTGAAATAAGAATAAGAAAGAAGTGCAGAAGAGGGACTAAATCCTCTGGGTTGAGCCCAAACCCAAGGGTTTCAACCCTCTAAAACTAGCTCAGATGCAGATCAATCGCAAACTTCTCATTAGCATAAAATAGTAGTCTCATACATCACATGAAAGTTAAGAATAACAATGTCAAGCATTAGGCTCAGTAGCTACTCTTAGATGAATCAAAAACTCAAATCCTAATGAGCCTATTAGCTGGTTTATTTATACAAAAAGGTAGCTGATCGAAGCTCCCTTGAAAATATGAATGATTCCCTCTAAGATCTTGAGAATTGTGGATCTGGTTCTCCTTGATCTTCACATGGGCTTGGAGTCCCTCGACTGCTAGTGAATTGGAGCCATGAGTGAGGATCATGTGATCCTAAGCCGAGTTAGAGAGTTAAGGAGGTTGTCAACCCCCCCTAGATTCTCTTTTGGTTGTCTCCATCAAGCCCCTGCATAGTAAATGCCTCTTTTTCCTTCAATTTAATAACATTAGGCCTCACAACATGACAAACGCCTTTTAATCTTCTTACTAAGCATATTATGACTAAATAGTAAAAATGTGAATTAATATGAGAAAATGATAGTTTTAAGGGCTGGAGGATAGCATAATGAACTTCAAAATATACCTTTTAATCAGACCCGTCATCACCCCCCTGCTGAAGGTATTGCTCATCCTCTGAGCAACTTAGTCATTCATCCATATGAAGCTCATTCATGGCCTTGGTGGCCTCTCTGACATCCCAAGGCACCTTAGATGGTGTGCCCTCCTGTGTATAAAAACTTGCATTTTCCACTATCTCTATCCATACCTTTTGTTCCTCTGCCTGGTTTCTTTCTTCTACTAAGCCCAACAACAAAGGTGTACTGAGTCTGAGTCCTATTCATTTGATATTCAGTCTTTGCAAGATTCTTTTGTACAATGGGGTCCTTTCCAAGGCATTCCTTAGCTTTTCAGGAGAGTAATACTCTCTGATTTGTAGATTGTTGGGTAAGGCATGCGACCTTCTCTAACAAGCTTGTAGACTCTTTGTTCCTAACATCATAAAAGTGTCCTCAAAATGTAGAATGTGTTAGTGTCAGTCTTGTTAACCTGTCACCTTTGCTGAAGGTATTGCTCATCCTTTGAGAAACTTAGTCATTCATCCATATGAAGCTCATTCATGGCCCTGGTGGCCTCTCTGACATCTTAAGGCACCTCAGATGGTGTGCCCTCCTGTGTATAAAAACTTGCATTTTCCACTATCTCTGTCCATACCTTTTGTTCCTCTGCCTAGATTCTTTCTTCTACTAAGCCCAAAAACAAAGGTGGACTGAGTCTGAGTCCTATTCATTTGATATTCAGTCTTTGCATGATCCTTTTGTACAATGGGGTTCTTTCCAAGGCATTCCTTAGATTTTCAGGAGAGTAATACTCTCTGATTTGTAGATTGTTGGGTAAGGCATGCGACCTTCTCTGACAAGCTTGTAGACTCTTTGTTCTTAACATCCTAAAAGTGTCCTCAAAATGTAGAATGTGTTAGTGTCAGTCTTGTTAACCTGTCACCTGGATCAAAAATGATTTTACCATGTTTTTTTTAGGCTTTCACCATCAAATTTTTTTGTTACTAGGTTTACACAACAAATTTGATCATTGTATGGTCAGTCCAAAGATGAAGTCATTGTTTGAAATTTCACTCATGTTGGTCCCTTATCACAATTTATGAAGGTTTCACAATGAAAATGGGTCAGTCATCATCATCATTCCATTAGGTCTTAGGCCATCCATTAGGTCACAAGGGTCTCCAAGGTCCATCATTTCTATAAAAAACCAGTGATAATTCAAACATGACAAAGCAACTGTTGAAGAATTGATCATGATTTTCACACACTCTTCATATTCTCATGATATCAAAGGTTTCAGAAGAGGAAGCTCCAGCACTCAGGAAAGCAAAAGCACATTCGCAGTGGTAAAGGTAAATTCTGTCTTCATAAAGTGAAATCAGTTCCTAAAGGAGGTTAGGTTTCTTTTTCGTTTTGAAAAAGTGAGGAAATTTTCCCTATATAAACTCAAAAAGCCTCATAACTCTTTCATTCATATCCTATTCACTCCTTATCATCAATCTCACTCGCCCAAAAAAGCAAAAAACTTGTTTCCCTAGGAGAAAATAGCCAAAATTTGGAGGCGTTGCGTATAGATACACTGTGCTGCGCTTAGGAGGTAGGCGTTGTGCTTCTGTGAACTACGCTACGCGTAGGAAAACTACGCTACACGTAGGACAGAGTGCCCTGAAACTCACCAAAATTCTCCCAAACTTCAAATTTTCGCTTGCAAGCTTGGTTTAACTGTCTTCTAAGCTAAGGAACAAGTAAGTACACCATCATCCTCTATCTTTTGCTTTCCCAATTTCATTCCATGTCAATAAATTTTCAAGCTAGGGTTTATAGCACATTTTTCATGGGAAATGCTAGGGTAAAAATGGTCATCATAATTTTTGATCTCCAAAACATGTAAATTCATATCCTACGCCCGCACACATGTTTGATGAGTCATTTTGACCAGTTCATCCACCTCCAAACAAATTTTAAACATTGAAAAAGCAAAACCCTAGCTCATTCCTAGAGTTCTTTTGGGCAAATTTCATCATAAACCTTCTTGGTCTCACTTGCAAGCAACAACATCTTTTTCACTATTTTCTTCACTCATTTCCATTAGTCATCAAAGTCATCTCATCTTTCATAAAACCCCTCCCATCATTTTGTCAAAATCTCCCACATATCACTTCATTTCCATTCACACCTTACATCTATTTTCACTTCCTGCTGCTAGGACTTTGTGTCATCATGGAAGCTGAATCTTTGCCAGAAAGAAAGAGACAACACAAAGGAGGGAGGATTCTCTGATATGAACCATCAGATTGCAACGCAGTCAACTCCTATCCTTTCATCAAACAGTGCTTTGAGGATGTTCATTGCTTGGAATTTTTCAAAAGGGTAAGTGAGGTAGGGTTTTATGAGCAACTGACAGATTGGGTAGCAACACAACTGAAAGGAGATACTGGTTCCATTGCTAGTATTGAGTTTAGTTTCTCAGTGGCCTTCATCTCACTAGCAACTAGTTTGCCAGACAATGGCGAATATTGGTTTAAGGGAATGAGTCTAGATCTTGAAAACTACAAGCCCTTCTTAAAGACACCATACAGAGATACACATACTCACCTCATGCCTTTCAGATATTTACTCGAGAAATATGCCCCATTAATGAAAACTCTCATGAGGTTATTTACCTATGAAGGTAGGCTCTCTAGGTTGTATGCCTATCATATTCGCCTCTTGATGCACTTCACATCTCAAAAGCCACTCAACATGTGTAATTACCTGTTCAGGAGCATTTCAAAAATGTTTGAAAAGATACAATTAAAAGACAAAGAGAACTCCCCAAGATTGTTCCATAAAAGTCTCATCAAAACCATTGTCCTTCACCAGTTGGCAGAGAAAGGTATGGCTTGGGAAGCTTTTGTAGAAGCAACTTTAAAATGGCATGAGGAAAATGTAGCGTCTTAGTCCCCAAGTGCACCAAAACAACAAACAGAGATGGGGTCATATAGCAAAACAACAGAGAAGATTCAACTACCTAAGCTAGAGGTGACCAAAGTGTATAAGAAAGGGCAGAGGCTTGTGTTTTCTTCTCACAAAGAGAAAGGGGCCAAGCCTTCTTTATCGACAAAGCAGGAATCGGCAACAGAGATAAGGAGACAGTTGAGCATGAGTTTGAGCTTATTGATTTAGAGGTGGAAGATTAGACTTCAACCATGAGACAGACTATCAGAGACAAGGACTACCAATCAAGGAGCTGACAATAAATCTGGAAAGGGTAAAGTATGTTATATCATTCCTTGGACAGGAAAACAGTCAACTCAAAGCAAAAGAGTTGATCCTAGAAAAGTAAAAAGATAAGTTAATGCAGAAGTCGGCAAAGGTAAGGAGATAATGACATCAAGCGAGCCTGAAGCATTAGACGTGAGAGGAAAAAGGAAAATACCAAGAACAAGAGGCCTCAAGAAAGCTTTGCAAGAGGAACAAGAACAAATTTTGCTCAATGAAGACCTTGACCTAGAGGAAAGGATTGCCCTAGAGGTTCATCAAGATAAAGAATATTGGCTTAATAGGGTGAATGAACACTTGGAGAATCTCCTAGAGAAGGCAAAGAGAGACAATGAAATTCTTAGACACATGGCGCATCAATATCAAGCTCAAAACATGATCGCCAATGTCAAGGTAAAACAACTTGAAAATAAGCTCAAGGAGGCCAAGAAACATTAAAAGGATGACAAAAACTTGGAGATGCTTGCTAAAGCATCTATGAATCTATAGCAAACCTATTTTTACACCTTCCCTCCAATTTTGAGCAAATTCTGAGTATTTTGAGTTTTTTGACAAATTTTGGTCTAAGTTTAGAAATTTAGCTGCTCCAGGAGCGTAATGCCTTGGCGCTGCGCTTTTTCCTCAGGCCTCCATTTGAGGAAAGGTCTACATTTTTAGAAAGGTATTGACATCCTCTAAAAACCCATTTGCCCAGATTTTGCAGAGGTGGCTTATTTTTGGAGAAAAATGCATGGCAAAAAACTAGCATCCTGGACCATTTTTTGACAAGCGTTGCACTTCTGGAGTGACCTTGGGAGAATGGATTTTTGAAGGTCTTTCAGTGCTCCAAATTTAGAAAATCAAACTATTCTGGAAACTAGACTTGAAGGGATAGTTGACCGTTCTCTCAGATTTGCATTTTGACCCCTGGAAAGCACCTGAAAATCAGCTCAAAGTTGGCGCTACGCTTCTACACTTTTTGTGTACAATTTTATACCTGATGATATGAAACCTCCTCCTGGTTTGGCTCTTCTTCATTATCCTAATGCTTTCGATCCAAACATGGCCTACCAGCTCAGAGAAAGAGACCCAACTACTCTTGAAGAGATGCAATGGAATGCAATCAGTGTTGAAGCCAATTTTCTCATTAAGAAGTCAAAATCAAAGCCAGACAGGGCGGAGAAGAAAGTTGTTTTCAGAGAAGAGCCCGCATCATCTTCTGATGCAAAGCTTGATAGTCTGATAAAAACTATGGAGAGGATGATGGATATAATATCCATAACTGATCGACAAGCTGAACCATCAGTGAGGAATCCTAACTTTCGCGGACAGTAGCAACAATAGTTAAGAAATTGATAGAAAGAGCAGCAAAGTCAAGATCCTCAAAGTGTCAAGTAAAAGCTCCATTTTAGCAAAACTACGTTGAAGGTCAGGAAGAAGATGAAGAAGAAATTGTAGAAGCAAATCACTTCTTTCAAGAAGATGAACTGCCTACTTTCTTAACAGAGGAAGATCAGTTTTCCGAACACTCTTTCATACCAAATGATCAACAATTTGTGCTCGCAAGCAAAGATTTGTGGGCTGATAGGACTGAAGAGTACCAAAGGGCATATCAGAATGCCCTCAGTCATCTCCAAAAGCAGTACAATTTAAGGAATAGAAATGTACCTGTTACTCTAACTCAGAAAAGACAAAATTTACAAAAGGACATACTAAGCAAAGAAACCACTCCTGCGGGCCATAATAAAGACAAATATATTGTCATACTGAATCGGGATTGAACCAATGAAGCCTCCACTAGCAATGTGAGGAAGGAAAAAGAATTGCAAACTGAAATCCAAAGGAAGGAACCTCAAGCTAAAGGCCAAAAAGAAAGGAAGGACATCGCTTCAAAAGAGGTAGAAAAACAATCTAATATTTTTAGTTTGGAAAATGAAATTTCTAAATTGAAGATAGCCATTCCCCTCACCGAATTGGTAAGGAATGACAAATATAAATTTAAGATTGCAAAAATGCTTAGGGTTGATCAGATGTCTGATACAGTTAATGTAGTTGATGATGAGCCAACAATCCTTTTTCGTCCAGCCTTAGAAGGAGCTCCTAAAGATAGTGAAATTCCTCCTTTTTATCTGAGTCTTAAACTTCATGACTTTATCCTTCATAATGCTATGCTAGATTCTGGCGCCTCTCATAATCTGATGCCTAAAGCCATCATGGATAAACTAGGACTGAACATCACCCGACCTTACCATGATCTTTATTCTTTTGATTCTGGAAGAGTGAAATGCCTTGGCCTCATTAAAGACTTGGTAGTGTCCTTAGATCAAATCCCGGCCAAAAATGTACTTATGGATGTCGTAGTTGCTGATATTCCTACTAGGTTTGGCATGTTGCTTTCAAGATCTTGGGGAGCAAAATTAAAGGGCACTCTGCAGCTTGACTTTTCATATGCCACCATCCCTGTTTTTGGACAGCTCCGAAAACTTTATAGAGAAAAGAAGATGAAATTTATGATCAACAGTAAGGAAAAGCCAGTCAATCATCCTATACATGTTGTTCAGATTGATCTTGACTCTTTCATTCTATTTAGTGAAATGAATTCTATTGATGATGAAAGTCAGTTAGTGGAAATTTCAAAAGTTCCCAACCTAATGGGCAACATACATGAAACTATTGCAGCAGAAGGTAAAGAGGTCGGTGAGGAATGTAGACAGCCTACAAATCCTATTGAGGAGATTCAAATAATAGTGCAGAAAACAAAAAGTTCTGAGCTAGCCGCTCAAAATCCTAAAAATCAAGAAATTAAGTCTTCCAAAATTCTTTTTCTACACAAAGAAAATGGTCTTTGGACCATGGAGTTTGATGGTGCATCAGGAAGAGAAGAAGTAGGAATTGGTGTTTGGATACATGGTCCATTACATCAATCAAACAAAATCCCCCGAAATGTAAAGACTCGATTATGCTATATACAATTTTTTTTTTTTTTTTTTAAACAAATACGACCAGAAAGAAACGCATTGAATTTTCACTTCATTCAACACGCCCATTACTGAAGCTCATTTCAGGTACATATCAAAACATTTATATCATTTTAATCTAAGATCAAGTAGTAACGAAATACACATGTACCGTACACCGGAAGGCGAGACTCCGCTTGCTCTGTTGTCGCTGGTATTCCCTGGTTGCCGATAACTTCTGCGAGTGTATGATGACGCACTTGATCCGAAACAAGACCCACCAGTTTACCTCCCAGCCTACTCCTTGGGTACTCTTCTTCCCCGCGGACCCCCGAGCTACAATGGGGTTGTACAATGGAGGAAGAATATAGCTGGCAGAGGAGAGCAACCTTAGCTCAAGAGTCCCCTCTCTAAAAACCCTCTACCTCACCAAACTCACTATAGCTTCGTAGTCACTGCTTTCACATCATATCATCCATCCCACAATAGGGTTTCCCCCAAAAAAAGGTCCCTTCTCTCATGGCTTGCCCCTTCTTTTATAGGACTCCTCATAGGTGACACTTGGCATGTCATGCATAATTATAATATTTTTCTTTTAATTTAAAACTTGATTATTCACCTACCCATGTGTCATTCTTTCAGCAAGGGTCACCCAAAATTATTTACTTAACTTTTTATTTAAACTAATATTTTCCTCACCCCACAAGATTCCTATTTCTTCTCCTAGTTGTCTCTTTATTCCCCCCTTTTATTCCTTAAATTGTGTTTATTACTTGGAGTCAATTAATGAGTCAATATTTTATCCCCAATCTACTTCCTACATTAACTCGGGTTATTTCTTAGAGGGATATTCTTATGTTGGTTGATGCCACATGGAGCTTCTCTACAATTCTCTAAATTTAATTTATTTTCTTATTTTAATTCACCTTCCTCTTTTTTAATTAAGTTTAATTGGTTTAGGATTAATCTTTATCCTTACAATATATTTGTCTTCCCCTTTTATCTAATTAAACCACCTGATCTACCTAGAATTTTCCAACATGGGGAGGGTGGAATTTTTAAGGTA
>APFE031634761.1:0-10157 GCA_000404065.3 Pinus taeda
CCTGTCCTGATCCCTCAGCGCATTCTCGGCCATCTCTTTACTCTTCTCTGTCAACTCCTCTGAGTCTCTCTACTTTCTGCCCAGAAGTTCTCTGTTCGACTCCTGTTGAGTCTACTTCCCGTCTAGAAGTTCTCTGTTCAACTCCTGCTGAGTCTACTTCATATCTGGAAGTTCCCTGTTCGACTCTTGCTGAGTCTACTTCCCACTTGGAAGTTCTCTGTTCGACTCCTGTTGATTCTACTTCCCGTCTGGAAGTTCTCTGTTCGAATCCTGCGGAGTCTCTCTACTTCCCGTCTGGAAGTTCTCTGTTCGACTCCTGCTAAGTCTCTCTACTTCCCGTCTGGAAGTTCTCGGTTCAACTCCTGCTAAGTCTCTCTACTTCCCGTCTGGAAGTTCTCTTCTGGACTCACTCTGAGTCCCTATTTCCCTCTTGGAAATCCTTCTGCCAATGTCAAGTTTCCCCACTCCGATCATCTGTGCAACTGCAACACTAATCCGGATTCCTTGGCTAGAAATCTGCCTCGGCAGCAACTCACTCCATCTTGGTCTTTCCCTGTTAGGTACTATTCTGACCACAGTACCCCACCAGCTTCGCTCCGCAAACTACCAATAGCCTCCTATGCCCCAGCAATTGAAGGATTGAGCCTCTTGGCTCTGCGCAATCCCGACACTGGCGAAATAGCTCCCTCAGCCAACTGCGTCAACCCTCCTGGCCTCTGCGTGAGCCTATTTCTGCCCTTCCTCAGCCTCTTCGCTGCCTCTCTCTAGCCCAGACTGATGACGCAGTCCCTCTACATCACTCCTTCCTCTGTTGCTTTCTACAAGGATCAACTCTACCACTCAGGACCGCTGAATCTGCTACAAATTCTCTGCTAAGTTGATGCCTTCAACTTTCCTGTGATCTGTAACCACGCTCTGATACCATGTTGAATTTTCTAATTCTATCCGTTAGAAAATTAATCAATATTCTGCTAGTTTATTCTTCTACTTGTTTAAAAATCGAACAAGTTATTTAATACATTAAATACCGAAATAAACACAATACAGTCACAACATCTACAAATCATCAACTAAAAGCAAACAAGCACGCAAGTGACACTGTTAATTTTTGACAAATGTCCCCGAAAAAACCCAATGTGGGAAAACCAGTGCGGCTATTCTGAGGGTTATATTATTATGCAGTGTTTCTGAGTACAACTGGGTGCCTAACCAGCTCACCCTACAGAGAAAAATACATGGCAGCAATACCTCTATATCTGGAAACAAGTATTTAGAAAACCTGTCCCACGAAACCCTCTCCGACACAACTGAAGCTCAGCGTTGGCCCTTTTGGCCTCTGCGTCAGCCTCCTACTGACCTGCGTCAACGCCAAGACCCTCTGCGTCAGCCCTTTGAGGCACTGTGCAGCCTCTGGGAGCCTCTTCGTCACTCCCTCTGCTGGTTCTGCGCTGCCTCTGCTGGGCTCTGTGTAGCTTGGACTAACTGCGTCTCTCACTCTCTCTGTTTCTGTGTTGGTCTCCCAGTGTTGTCTCTGCCTCTCCACCTCGTACTCACTGCCCCTCGTTGTTGATCACCAATTCAACTTTGCTTAGCAACCCCACTCTAGAAAAATGAATGACTGATCAATTTTTTGTGTTCTCCAACTAACCCTCAAGCTTCTTCTTATACTTTTTTCATTGGTCCATCAACGGTCGAGATTAAATCTCTAATCAACGTCTAAGATTAAATTTTGTTTGATCCATGACTTTTTGGAACCTTCTAATCCAGTTTTATATTAATACCCATTAATATTTTATTTCTCCTAAGTTTAGACTTAGGAACTCCATTAAAAATGTTAATTATTTTAATATCTCCCAAACCGGGTACAATATGTCCAAACCATTTCTGGGTCTTGGAGATCTCATGTGCTTTAGCCTCTCCACCAATTTTCATGGCTAGAGCACATCTGATGCTACCCCAAATCAACATCTTTAATTTATGTTCTAACGGTGTCTTGAGCTGAGCTTTTAACTTAACAATTTCTTGTTCCTGAATGGACAGATCATCCATGGCTTTAACAAGTTCACTTGTAGAATCTGATGTCCGTGTTGGTGCCGAAGTTGATGTAGATGCTCCTAGGGTTGTGGTCACTGAAATTGGGACTGCTGTAAGTGGAACCATGGCCAACTGTGTTGCTTTTTCTTTAAGTAGTTTCTCCAGTTCTACTTCCATATCTCGGATCTAGTTGTTTTGTTCAATCACTATTCAGAATTCCTTAGCTTATGGATCTTCTATGGTAGGCAATTTTAATTGCTTCCTCAACGCTGCTATATCCGCATCCTTTCTTTTCACAAGCTCTTCTATTACCTATACATCTTTGGGATTATATCCCAGTTTGATCATCAAGTCTTCCAGTGACTTGATCCTGGTATCCTTGGCTAAGGATGAAATCCTTTCCAACTTTAGTTGTGATTGTGTGTTGTTTAATGATACCTGCAACCTAAAAGCGGACATGGCAGCATTAATTAGTGTAAAATACATCATTTCACTGGTTTGTTTGTGCATGTCCATTTGATTTATTTCATGAATTTGTTATGTATCAAAACTAAACACAAAGTCTTTATAATTCGTTGGTGTCCTTGGGGCTGGCACTTTAGCTTCAAGGAATGCAATTTTCATTTTGCCCTTTTCCGTGTCAAATGATGAAAGGAGCCTGTGCTGTGATGTAGTTGTCTGCTTCCAAAATTATGTGTAGGTTGTGGCTTTCAACATCTCATTCCTCTTTTTGATTGCCCTGTATTTGGCAAAAATATTAGGCTCGGCATTATCTTGAGCCAAGTCAATTGTTTGTGGTGTCTCTGGAGGATCTTGTGAAACAGAGGAAGATGGAGAGACTACAAAGATGTACTCGTGTCTTGTACCTGCAAAAATGTCTTCTGATGTTGTTGAAACATGTTTACCTGTCATGACTATAGTAGTTTGTCCTTCTTCATCCTCTTGCAGAAAAACTGGTGGTGGGCTTTTTTTAGCCTTCTTTGTATAAATTAAGAACGGCTTGGCTTCAATTTCTGTCACTAGAGAAGACTCTTCTTCTCTAGGCCTTTTATCATGCTTTTCCTGAGGGACTGGTGTCTATGAGGTGGTTGTCGATAAAATTTGTTCCTCAGCTTCCTGCAAGGTGTTATCCTCCCACTGATCTTTGTTCATGTATTGCTCAACCTTTGGTCGAGGAGTATGTGTGTAGGGAGTAGTCTTTTGCTCAACCCTCAGCTTTGAAATTATACCAAAAAGGTCATAAGACCAAGTAAAGCTCAATTTGAAATTTAATTGCTTCAACAGCAAATCAACTTCTTTACCAACTATTCTAGTATTGCACACAAAAGGTCCAACCTATGCTTTGATTTTAAACTATACCTTCTTCTTAGCTGCCACAAAATGTAATTCATCCATATGTATTATTTGTCTGATGTATTCTAATGAGAACAGTCTCATGGGAACAAATTTTGGCAGCCTATAGGGTGGCAATTCACACCCATATATTTTGATCTCGATGTAGTTCTAGTATAAATACCAGTCAACTGTCTTCACCTAGTCACTAAGACGCAAAACCTTTTTTATATCTGCTCCTATCCTAGGCTCCAAATCACTATGTAGCAGACAAATAACTGTGTACAAGAACTGATCAACATAGTCTGTGAAAGTAAACCCTGTGGAGTTTTTCCTAACCAGAGAGGTCCAATGTATGACTGATTGAGCATTACCCTGCTCATCCATCTTCAGTGGTAAAAATTGACAAGAAGCCAACAATGGCCTCATCAACCCACTGATCAAAGTGATAACCAAGTAGGTAAGGGATGATGTTGATTATTTGCTTGGTTACCTCAGGGAACATAGAAGAGGAATATGGAGGGTTTGTTTTAGGTAATTGGGCATCTTCAAGAAGAAAGATTTCAAATATCTTAGCTCTCTATGGGAAGGTTAAATTCTTATAAAACTCTGTGAGAGAGTCTACTGACAGTGGCTTGGAAGACTCTGGAATTATTACTTGGAGCATTTGAGACATGGCTTCAACTGTGATGGTGATCAAAAATTCATCATTTCGACTCATAATTGCTCTTTGGGAGGGTACATGGCTCAATTGACACCAAGAGACTAGCTCAGGGAAATGATGGCTTTGTGGGAACATGAATTAAGGGAGGGTAAACTCCCATAGATTCAATTCATCACTCTGATCTAAGAATTTCTGTTTCAGCCAACTGTGAAGTTCGAACAAGTCAAATTCACAGTTTGTCTCAGCGATTTTACACTGCAAATCAACTAAGGGTAGATGATCCAGGTCAATAGGAGGGGGTAACATGGGATTTGCCTCTCGTTTCTTTCCCTTGTCCTTAGGGGTTCCACTTTTAGGAGACATTGTCGATTTTTAAAAGCAAACATAGAGGGACGACGACACTAGCATTAAATAGAACAGGAAACCGACTGCAAAATGAGGAAGTGGGGTCTCTGATAACGATTGGATTACTGTCGTCAGGCAATTTTCTGGTTACTACGATAAAGTGGAAGATTGAAAACTACAACAAATCGAGCGAAACAGTGAAAGACAGGAATTTGTGGCTTAACAGTGCTTAATAAGGTAATTTTTTAAGTTACCGGAAGCGGGTTTGTTGCAAAGAGAGTGGGAGAGACTTAATTGGTGTAACGATTCACTGACGTGGGCGAGGGAGTGTCAGATGGCAGGTTTTGATTGGGAGTGGTAGAGTGTATTTGAAAAAGTTTGAAGGACGAGAGTTTGGGGGAGTGGGATCCGCAATGGTGAGTTGGCAGACGATGACTGGAGGGAAGGTCAGCTGAGGTGGCGAATGATTGTTGGCGCAGGAGTATGTCGTCAATGTCAAATGACTTTTCAGAGAGGGGGAGGGGGAATGAGTGAAAAGGCAAGGGGGGTGCGAAACATGGTGAGGGTGACACATAGTGGGGCCTTTCAGACCCCACCCCCCCATGGACAAAGTGGGATGGAGCTCAGGGGAGCCCGGAAACACACCCCCACCGTTGATCCAAGCGAGGGAGATCTCAACCGTTGATTCGTCGCAGTTGATAATCCCATGCTGACAAGAGTTATTTGTCGCATCTAGACTTTATCAAAACCTTTGAAATGTCTATGAATAATTAGATGCTATTACAAATAATTAATCACGTTTTAACCACATGATTAATTTATTTCAAATCAAATTACCTCATCTAAACCAAATTGATCAAATCTAGGGCGCATTTGATTTTGCAAGCCCCTTTCATTCATTTTCTAAGGATTTTGATTATTTTTCTTTGTCAGTTAACCACGATTAAATGGTGTGACTAACTCCGCTAATCTAGCTCAATCACGATTAAACTATGTGATTGATTTATTCACTCACCTAATTAAATTTATTTTCGGCCTAATCATGTTTAAACAGTGTGATTAGACTAACTATTTCTATTTACCCTATTTACAATGCGGCATTTTAACAAGTTGCACACTTACAAAAATTCCTGAAGTATGCTTTCACGCAATTTTTATTTTTCTTGGTGGCATTTAGACTTGCTCACCTAAGGGGACATTATCATGTATTTTTTCTCTTTTTGTTTTTCTTTTCTTTTCTTTCATTTCTTTCTTTATTCTATTTTGTTGTCCCCTACAATTTCTTTTTCTTTTTCTTTTTTCTAATATATATTATATATTAATATAATTGGTGGAAATAAATTTCAAAAATGAAACATTATTTACATTTTTCAAATATAAATCATCAGGTAAAAACAACTCATCCTATGAAATATAGGACCCTAACACAACAAAAAAGAGGTTACAAGCTACTCCAAACAAGACAAATATGTCGTAAAATCCAACAAGTGTGGGAATAAATGCTCCAATAGTGTGACGCCACCCTCCAAATGAGCCCAATAAGCCCTTAAAATGTGAGGCAATGGCTAAAAAGTGCTCCATACTCCAAGAAATGCTCAAGGATCATGTGAAAGTCATTAAAAGTATCTCCATGTTAAGGCATCATGCCCAAAAGCGCCCTACATCACCCTCACAAGCGGGAAAGGGGTGATGTGGCATCACATCTCTCAAGCATTGGGGGTTCAAGGTGATGTACAAGCCTCCCTAATCATCTCAAGGATGGCCATCATCATCTAGGCTCTAGAGCAAGTGATGCCCATCAAATATCATCAAGGCCAGCCTGGGGACATCCTGGGTCCATTGGGCACATCATCAATATCTTCGACCCTAAGCATAATGGGCTCAACATCTCAGCATCTGGGGGGTCCCTCCAAGCATCAATTAAAGTCCTCAAATAGCCCAACGCTCTACTCTGGGTAGGAAGCATTGCCCCATCAAAGTCAATCTCTCTCTCTTTGCACTGGATAGTATGCCTTCTGCTACTCTGTTAAGGAGGTGGGTCAATCACCTTTAGAAGCCTCCACTATTATGATGTAGATTACCTAACAAAACCTCATTAAGATCAAGTGCAAATCAATCAATCATTAGGTAACTAAAGTCTAAAACCATGGATGCATCATATTGTACCATACTTAAAGTTAGCAGCACATCAACACTTCACACAAAGATCACTTTCAAATATCTAACTAGACCAAGTCCTATATAGGTGTTCCCTATCTTATGTTTGGGATGGCTAGATGGATAACCCTGTTAGGTGTCTCCAGCCCCCAAGGGGAAGTGACAAGTCCCAGGTCAACCCATCAGTCCATAGGTGCAGGTGTAGATGGTAGTAATGGGGTGGGCAAAACCTCAAGGCCAAGCACTAAAGCCAACTGACCAAGTAATGGTAGTCCAACATCTAGAGTGTATAGATGTAAAGAGGGAGCAATCGTGAAGGCATGAGTTAACCCTTTCCTTGGCCTATTTTTCAACCCCTTTGGTGCACCTTTTACTTCTTTATGATAATGCTTTGATATGGGTGGATAGGCCCAAGCTTGCACTTGAGAGTTTTAGCATTTATTACCCCTTAGGATGAGGCGGTTTATTGCTCATCAAGGTTGGGACAATACAAGGGTTCCTTTCAGTGAATGGAGCATCAAGTGCTCTAAGAACCGGCTGATTGGCTAATGAGGGGGGTTAGAGCTCATGCTAGGATTTTTCCCACGCACTATTTTATGTCCCAGCCATCTTTTACATTTTTTTCTTTCATTGTGGGCTTTTTGCTTTTATCGTTCTTTTAGTTGCATCAACCTCTAGGGCAATGTTTTCTAATCTAGCCCTAAGGATGAGGATGATAAGGTGTCAATCCCCATGAGAAATGACCACCTACCTAAAGAATGGATATGGAATAGAGGGGATGATGGAAAGTGGTAAGTATGGATTATAACAAAAATGCTACTTCAATTAGAGCCTTTCCAATAGTGTCCTTCTTATAACCCTAAGGCCTCAAAGGAGGTCCCACTAGACAAGGATTAAAGACTAACCACTCAGGTGAAGTGAGGGAACAAGAATACAGTCAAGATCAGTTAATTATCCAGATAACCCCTTGATTCATATCAGTGTGCCCCAAAACAATATTTAAAATCACATGATTGCAAAATGGTAAAATTACCTTCTAATCAATGAACCACCTTCCTTCAAGGATGAACGACAGATAGGGGAAAGGGATATGACAAGAGCATATGTATGTGGAGGGTCCATGGCATCAAGTCAAGTTCTAATCAATAGGGTTGTTGGTTGACTAGATGTCCAAGAAGGAGAAAAAATTATCCTATGGATTACCCACCTTTTGCTGGTAACACTTGGCTTTTGACTTGTGACCTTGGGCTTACTATGGTGATGATAGATACTGCAGAAATTTCTATGTACCCCTATTTACATGAATGGTAACATGACACACCCCCTCCTAGTGACAAACCAATATTATTACACCAACATTCATAGTCGCTACAATGCTTCAAAAATATGACACATGAAGTAGCAGACATCCATATGTCAAGAGACTAGTCCATCAAGCAAAGGCACAAAAGTAACAACCAACCACTAGATGGCCACTCACCATATGTTGGGTATGTGTTATGCTCTTTGGATGACCATCACAAGCATGATTTGTTGTGCCAAGCATGGCCAGGGCGTCACAGGGGGTGGAAGCCCCTTACGCAAGGGTTCAAGGGCAGTTCCCCTGAAAAAAAAACAAATTAAAAAATAAATAAATTGTGTAATTTTTGTATCCGTTTTTAGTGGTTTTTGGCACATGGTTTTATCTTTTAGTGGTTTTGTGTTGCATGGTGGTTCATCCCATGGTTTTGTATTTTTGGTTAAGGAACTATGGTTGTATTCTAATACAGAGTAAATTGACGAGTGGTTTATGGATGTCATGGCATATACATATTGTATTGTAGCTATTAGAATAATTCTAATATTAGTTTAATGCTCATTCTTCTAATTGTTGCTATTTTCCTTTCTTTAGCAGTTTCTTAGATGAAACTGAATCTCACATAGAAACTTGATGTTTCTATCTTTGTAAAATATCTCTGTATTATTATTGAGTATTCAGCTCAATCAATTCATTGAATTCATTTGGAAATCCATATGCGTGTATCGCACTGTTTTATGGTATCAGAGCCAAGTTTTTTTCTTGAGTTATTTCTGCTATTCAGTTCTAAGGTCGAGTCCTCTGTAAGCCAGATAGCCTTCACTGAGTCTCAGCTTCGGCTTTGCTCACTGTGATAAACGCTTGCAGTCGTCTATCTCGATACAGAAGTGGATTGTGCAAAATAACTCTTCAGCTGGTGCTCTCTGTTCCGGATTCCTTCCTTGTTGATCAATTTTTTTTAATTCGTGGTAGTTCCAGCGAATCCTTCTGTGGCATAATTTTTTTTCGAAGACTTCCCAACCTCAGTTACACATACCTGCATCCAAGAATTCGTGCAGCAGGAGGGCTGTTCTGCCAAAAGTCATTTCTACCTGTCTTCAGTTCTAGATACAGCTTTACGAGAGCGCCTCATTCAGATCCAAAGTTTTTCTTTGAAGCGGGAATTTTTTTGACGCGGAATTTTTTTATTATATATAATCACCAGAGGGCATCATTAAGGTTTTTTTCCAGTTTCTCATTTCTTTGCACAGGAGCCTGCCCGAGGCCGATTTCCTTAGCAATTTTTGTGCAGAACCTTTGTGGCACCCTTCTGCATAAAATCGTGGTCAATTTATCCACGCTCCATATCCTCAACATTGTGCCATCTCTGAACATTTTTGGGGCCATCTCTTCCCGCGCGTCATCCGTATCGAAGAGTCCCGTATTAATTTTTTGTTGTAGCTCAGCGTCGGAAGGCCCACCCGAGTTATACGTTTTAGCTCAGTGGTCGACAGAAGGCCCACCTTACAAGCTCAGCATTCGACGAAGTCCAATATTTAATTATTCTTGCTCGACGGAAGTTAGCTGTTGATTGAACCGTGCCTCGACGGAAGCCACATAATCCGCGGTCGATTGAGCGTATTCGGATTCGTGTTTGCGGCTGACAGCGTGGACAAGTTCGTAAATGTTTGTTTGCAAAACAGTCCATATATCCCTATGCGTGTATAGCATGGACGTGGACCAGTTCATAAAAACCCTGCGGAGTTCATAAATCTCTGCTTTCAAAATATCTGTGTCGTGCAGCGTTTTCAGGTTATTCTTTCAGGGTAATCAAGAAGTTCTAGATTTTTGCCACGACCGTTCCAAATTTTTTTGCAAACCCGTGCCACCGTCAAAATTAAATTTTTTTCCCACAGTCAGCATCTCAGGCACACGATCACTCTGTATCAGTGATCCATATTTTGTTTTATCTGCTAATTTTTTTTGCGTGCAACAAATTGGTATCTTCTTCCTCAGAGCAATTTCAGTTTATTTTTATATATATACCAACATTCTTCAGATTCTGTTCAGATCTGTCAGAAACAGACAGATGGCTTCACTAACCAACGTAATGCTGGAAGGCAGTCAACGCTTCAATGGCACAAACTATAACATCTGGAAACAGAGAATGTTAACCATTTTTGAATATAGGCGTCTTGACCAACTCGTTCTCAAAAAGGAGCTCCGTCCTGGTACAGCTGGCACCAATCAAGACAAATTTGATGATCGAAATCGAGAGGCAGTTATGCTTCTCAAGCTCTCTGTCGCTGATGATCAGTTACCACAGATTCCTTCTGGCAAGACAGCTGC
>APFE031634762.1:0-14402 GCA_000404065.3 Pinus taeda
AACATATATACATTTAAAAAATGTAATAAAACATTTAACTATGGAGATTTATTCCTATATGATCATGAAGATTTTTAATCTTAAATATACTTTGTTAAAATACCATACGCCAATACTATAGCTTATCAATAGCACAGGCTCCAAAAACTATAATAACTCATTTCATATAACACTTTATTCATATCAATTTTATTAAATTAATGAATTTAATTAAAATAACAAAAAACAAAACTAATTTATTTGTCTTTTTAAATATACATTTTTTTTGTTATTCACATGACTCAAAGAAGAGTCCAGAAACCAAAAAAAATTAAAAAAATTATTTATATTAACTTTTCTATATAATTTATTAATATTTTTGAAAATTATTATAAATTCTTATATCCTTCTTACTTAAATAATTATTATTTTAATAATAAATTAAATTTTAAAAATTTACCTAAAAGATTTAAAATAGGTTAAAAAATGCACCTGAAAACTTTAAAATAATTGCATAAAGAATTTAACATTGGTTCAAAAAGGCAATTGCATAGATATGGTCATCTCTCGTGCTAGATAAATCACGGTGGTAGTAGACTTGCTATTATTAGACTTTTTACCAGCTACATGGAGAACTTTTTATTGGACTTTTTATGAGAAGGTTGATAGTGGCTTACCATCGTCATCAAAATACCTTCGTTCCTGTGTCCTAATCCAATCCATAACTACCGACAATCAAATTTGTCGAATTACATTCATCCCATGCCCACCGAGAAGAACATTACGAGTTTGGATTTTATATATACACACGCAATTGGATATATACAAAACTGTGTATATATAAAATCCAATCGTATATATAAAATAGGTGGTACTTTAGAAAAGGCAATAAAAGTCATCTTTATTGTTTGATAGACTTGAATTATCATTCATCCATGTTCAGTTTTAAGGAATATGTTTGACCTTTTCACCTATGTGATGTATATATTCCTCGAATATTTTAGAAACCTAATTTGAATATATTTGAATTATATTTTAATTATATTTTATTAATTTATAAAAAAAATAAAATAAAATTGAGGAATGGTGATACAAACAATGAGGCGAATTATGAGGAATGGTGCAATGGAATTATGAAGTAGGAATGATGGGAAAAAAGGCGTACAAGTAGAATATTATTTGAAAACAACGTCCAAGTCGCTTCCATGAAAATTAGAAACTTGAATAAACAAAGAAACTTGAATAAACGAACTTGGACTTTGGCATATGAGAACAAATCAGTCACTAAAATTAAGAAGATTTATTAAAGGTCGAAGATCATGAAGTTTATACTTCTTAGATATTATGCTAAAACTTTTGGTGGAAGGCTATAATACCATGGTTAAGAGAATGGTTACATATATTGTTAGGGTAATTATTGTTGAGAATAAGTTGTATTAGAAGTATTATTAACCGTTAGAAACAATATCATAAATATGTAATTTTTACTTGTAATGTATTGTAATGTATTATTTGTTTGGATGAATAGTAATATTAGTTAGGTTAATAAAGTTTATGGTGAAAATAAATTATGATGAAGTTATTTATATTGTTTTTATTTTAATGTGGAATTGTAAATTGGTGTTGATATTTTATTGGGTTATTTACATAACACATTAAATAAAAATATATAAAATATATAATCTATAGTATGAGGGTTATATTTGTTGAATTGAGACTTTTGTGATCCATATTAAGTATAAGAGAGTTTCTTCGGGGTAAATTACAAGAAATTTCATTTGTCGATGCGTTTTGAACCAACAAGTGTGGTTCATCATCATGACAAGTTGAATATCATCAGGACAAGTTGAATGAGTAGATCAGGCTTTGTATGATTAAATAGAGCATAAATTCCAACGACTGTATTCCAAGACCAGGTAAAGGCTATATTGACAACTGCTGGATTAGGGGAAACCCAATATTTAATTAAAAATTGACTTTGGTTAGTTAAATTCTTAAAAGAGAACGGACCCTTTTTAACCACTTATATCTATTAAAAATAAATTATAACCTAAATTAATTTACATCAATATTTAGTTATCAAAGATGTTATATCTAAAAAGTTAGAGTAATTTTTTTTTTTTTAATAGTTAATTATAAAAATTATTAAATATATAAAATACATAAATATCTGATATATAAGTTCAAAGGGGCTATTCATTATACTATTAAATAATAAAATAAATAATAAATTAAATTAATTTTAAATAAATAGTTATAAATAGAAGTTTAAAAAATATTGTTAAACAATCAGTTAATAGATTAATTATTATGATATTATAAAAATAAAAAAATAAAAAATAAATAAATTTTTAAGTTTTATTAAGTTATTATTTTCTACTTATGCATGTAATATTCATAATATATAAAATGTAGAAAATATAGAGAAGATAAAAACAATCACTCACAAACAATAAAAATATCAATATTTGATGAAGGAAACTTTTTCAAGAGAAAATTTAGCTACAAGGTGAGGCTACTCTACTATCACTTTATTTGGATGTAAATGGTGCAAATACAAAGGAGTGAGGCATGTTGTCCATGGGATACTACAGAACACAAACCCTCTCTTTTATGCCCTATCTCTATCCACTCTTAGCTACTATGCTCTACTCTGAAAGGAAATTGCATTAGATAAAATTAGACCCATTTTCCTCCTAGTGGCCCAGTGATAACATATCTTGATAACCAACGATGGGTTAAATTTAACTAGTTCAACCCACAATATGAGTTACAACTTGATCTTCTAGACCTCTCTTCGTAGTCCCCACTAGATAAATAATTTTAAGTCATGAGAGATGACATGGCATGCTCTTAAATTATGATGGTGAAAAATAATGGTAAACTTCTAGAAACAAAATTATACTAATCAAATATGATTAAAGTGATATTTACAATATTGTAAAGGTATTCAAGTGAATAATAAAATGAGAGAGTGCTATACTTAGGTTGAACATTTTCCACCAAAATTTTGTAACACATTAAACAAGCATTAAAAGTATCTAACCCAAGTTATAACTGTATAATAGATAAAAAACATCATATAACTAAATTCTTTAATTGTTCCACCCTGAAAGCATATAAATGGTAACAAGTAATATAAATATCCAATATAAATCAAACATCACCATATTAAGATTTTTAACTCAAATTGTTACTGAATGAGGTGAGGAAAATTTTCATCTCCTACTAGATGGAACACCATTTAGCATTATTTAGAAAATTGATGGACCGCTCTCTGGCTCTAATGACAGTCTTCCTAGTTTATTTGAAATATCTTCTATGACTTCGTCTCGGTCCCTTATCAAGTCTGTGCGATCATCAGTCATCAAATCTACAACTTCTAAGTTCTGCTATCAGTAATTTTAGTTTTTGCATGGCGGCTGTCCGTGCCAAAATCCTTTCTCTTTTCAACAATGGAACCCTTGTAAAACTGATTCATAAGCTTCCGCCTACACTGCAATTTAATATCTACTGTTCTCAAAAATGAAAGAAAGAGCATAAAGAATGTTGCGTACAGAACTCTTTAACGCACACACCATATACCATAACAACAGCCCACCATATATGCATTGAACGCACAGCATTAGCAGAGGTTTTGTAACGTTAGACAATACAACGCACAACCTTTTAATAACACCACAAATCATGCCATTTAACATTACAATAAATACTATTGAAATTACATTTGCAGCGTTTGGAAGTTTTGTTGGACAGCAATAATTTATTACCATTAATTACCACAACGCTTACACATAATACCACAGCTTACCATCAGATTCTGCAAGCATACAATCATTAAAAAAACAGTATATGCACCGCCCTTTTGAAGCACTTCCAAATCTTTGTTTTAATCCATAAAATATAATCAACAGCGCGGAAGAAAAATCTCCCTTATTACACAGCTAAACCACATACTATCACCCACAATTCCGCGCTCTCCATCCTCTATCTAAGACACTGGCTTTTTCCTCCTTTTTAGAGCTGCGGATATATTCATTTTCTCATTATTCATGCATAAAAATTTCTAATTCCAAACTTTTACATGAGAGGAAATCTTTCCTCCTTGGCAGCTAAGTTTTTACATTTTTTTCCTTTTTTACTCATAATGTAAATCTTTATTTAGTACAAAAGCGGATTTTACCTAATAATTTAAGCTTTTTACCATTTAGTAAGTTTTATTTTCCATGATAATCCTACTTTTAGAGAAAAGATAGCATGTCTTATTTTTTTTTCCTATTTTTAACTGAGGAAAAACATAGGAACAACAAGCTTTTCCGGTCTGAGTGCATGCACCTGCATCAGACTCCCAAGGTTGAAAATGATCATGATCTCCTGATCATGCTTTTTTTTTTTTTTTTTGTCCGCCTGGATCCCATACTTTGTTCTGCAAGTCCACATCTGTTGTTACTTGCTGCCTTTCTCCAGGTCCCCATATTTTACGTTGTCTTGCTCCATTAGCTGCACTTTCATAATCTGTCTCTGTTTTCATCTTGCTGTTGCTTCCGCTGCTTCTCTTCGTTGTTGATGTTTCCCGCTGAGATGCTTTTACCATGATTCTTCTAATAAGCTCAATTTCTTTGTCCAATAATTCTTCAAACTGTTGACTTCTTGCTTCCTGCTGAGCTAAGATAGCTTGCTCAGTCTGTCCTGTTACTTGCTGACTTCTTGCTCTTATTCTTGTTTCTGTTCTAACTGCCACCCTATCATCCATACCCTCTTGTCTTCTGGAACATAAAACTTCTTCTCCCTGCATGTGACTACTCAACTGAGTCAAAATTTTTGCAACAATACCTACATTCACAAAAGACTGGTTAGAATAAAAATCATAAGGCATCAGTGCCTTGTACTCCTTTGCCAGCATCTCAGTATACTGTTCTGAATCCTCAATTATCAGCATATCAGTATGCTGATCCAAACTTCTCAAAGAATCCTTTGGAGAATTCTCAAGACTGTCAACCAGTCTTTCTCCCATGTCATCTGCTTCCATGGCAATTTCCTGTACTTGTTCACTGTATTGGACTCTTCCATCTGCTGCATTTTCCCTGTCACATCCTGGATTCTCCAACCAGTATTCCAACAATGTAATTTCTTTGTAGCATTGTTGGAGCATCACATCCTCATTTACAGTCCCTGCATTCATGCACAACTTGTCAGTTTGAAAACTACAAGTTTTAACAGTCTCACTTGTCGGTTCAGATACCGGTTCTTCCAGCTGATCCTTTTCTTCATTCGCATGAACTTCCTCTTCCAACTCAGCTGTTCTGAGTTCTTCCTGTTTCAACTGTACATCCACTGTCTGTTCCAAGTATTCCTTTCCTCCAAATAACAGAGTGTTTGAATCAGTCTTCTGTCCTGGTACATCCTCCTGTAAAGGCAACAATGTATGATTGACATCATCCTTTCCAAATTTGTAGGTGTTCCTCTTCCCATCATGCATGGCTGCCCTGTCATATTGCCAAGGTCTTCCAAGCAATATGTGACACACATCCATAGGCATCACATCGCAAACAATTTTATCTTTGTACTTGCCCACTTGGAATTCTACTTCACACTGTTCACTTACCAGTAGTTGATGTCCATTTTGCAACCATGACACTTTATACGGTGTTGGGTGCCTCCTTGTTTTCAGCTTCAATTTCTCCACTACTTCTGTAGAAACCAAGTTGTCAGTGCTACCACTATCAATGATCATCTGGCAACATTTCCCTTGAACTTTGCATACTGTCCTAAATAAATTTTTCCTTTGTGGCGGTTCAGTCACCTCCTTTTTTGGCTTGATCAAAACTTTGTTAAGTACCAAAGACTCTCCGCTTTCTGGTGTATCCACTTCTTCTGTTATTGTTTCCATTGGTACCTCTTCTTCAGCTGGAGCCACAATTGCATTCCTCTGCTTTATTTCTGCACTCTCTAGGCACTCAAAAGCTCTGTGTCCCAGCTTATTGCATCTGTAGCATCTTACTTCTCTGCCTCTTCCTCTGGAAAAACCCCCTCTGCCTCTTGCATCACCTCTTGTGGACAGTAGACAGTAAACTTATCTCATCCTGAATGTCCATTCTGAGGCCATTCATATATCTTTCCACCCTCTCATCTGTATTCTGGGCTTCTCCATCTCTTATGCTCACCTTATAAAATTCTTCTGTATATTCTTTCACTGTTAAAGCTCTCTGTCTAATATTTTGCATTTGTCTAAATAATGTTTGCTGATAATTACTGGGCAAAAACTTACCTTTTAGCTTTGCTACCATTCTTCTCCAATTATTGATTGGCTGCTTACCCAGTCTCCTCCTTTCCGCCTGCAAACCATCCCACCAGAGCGCTGCATGGCCTTTTAGTTTGGTGACAACAAACGTTACCTTCTTCTCATCTTCCAATTCTTCATAATCGAAGAATTTCTCCATGCTATTAATCCAGTCGATCAGTTCTTCTGGATTTAGTCCTCCTTGATATACTGGTACTAACTGGTTCCATGGCCTGGCTGTGGATTTCATCACTGATTGGAAGAGCTTCATCTCAGGAGAAATCTCTACAACTTCCTCCTCAGTAGCTTCCGCTTCGGGTTCACTCACGTCTCCATCATCTATGTTTCTGCCGGAGATTAGCCCATCCAATCTAGCTCGCAGCTCCTCTATATCTTCCCTCAATTCGACATTCTTAGCATGCCGTCCTCTTCCACCACGTCCATGTCCTCGTCCTCGTCCAACCCTGAAAGCCATCCTTCTATTGCTCCTGAGATTTAACTCAACGCTAGTTGCTGGCTCTGATACCACTAATGATGGACCGGTCTCTGGCTCTAATGTCAGTCTTCCTAGTTTATTTGAAATATCTTCTATGACTTCGTCTCGGTCCCTTATCAAGTCTGTGCGATCATCAGTCATCAAATCTACAACTTCTAAGTTCTGCTATCAGTAATTTTAGTTTTTGCATGGCGGTTGTCCGTGCCAAAATCCTTTCTCTTTTCAATAATGGAACCCTTGTAAAACTGATTCATAAGCTTCCGCCTGCACTGCAATTTAATATCTACTGTTCTCGAAAATGAAAGAAAGAGCCTAAAGAATGTTGCTTACAGAACTCTTTAACGCACACACCATATACCATAACAACAGCCCACCATATATGCGTTGAACGCACAACATTAGCAGAGGTTTTGTAACGTTAGACAATACAACGCACAGCCTTTTAATAACACCATAATTCATGCCATTTAACATTACAATAAATACTATTGAAATTACATTTGCAGCGTTTGGAAGTTTTGTTGGACAGCAATAATTTATTACCATTAATTACCACAACGCTTAGACATAATACCACAGCTTACCATCGGATTCTGCAAGCATACAATCATTAAAAAAAACAGTATATGCACCGCCCTTTTGAAGCACTTCCAAATCTTTGTTTTAATCCATAAAATATAATCAACAGCACGGAAGAAAAATCTCCCTTATTACACAGCTAAACCACATACTATCCCCCACAGTTCCGCGCTCTCCATCCTCTATCTAAGACACTGGTTTTTTCCTCCTTTTTATAGCTGCGGATATATTCATTTTCTCATTGTTCATGCATAAAAATTTCTAATTCTAGACTTTTACATGAGACAAAATCTTTCCTCCTTGGCGGCTAAGTTTTTACATTTTTTTTCTTTTTTACTCATAATGTAAATCTTTATTTAGTAGAAAAGTGGCTTTTACCTAATAATTTAAGCTTTTTACCATTTAGTAAGTTTTATTTTCCATGCTAATCCTACTTTTAGAGAAAAGATAGCATGTCTTATTTTTTTTTCCTATTTTTAACTGAGGAAAAACATAGGAACAACAAGCTTTTCCGGTCTGAGTGCATGCACCTGCATCAGACTCCCAAGGTTGAAAATGATCATGATCTCCTGATCATGCTTTTTTTTTTTTTTTTTGTCCGCCTGGATCCCATACTTTGTTCTGCAAGTCCACATCTGTTGTTACTTGCTGCCTTTCTCCAGGTCCCCATATTTTACGTTGTCTTGCTCCATTAGCTGCACTTTCATAATCTGTCTCTGTTTTCATCTTGCTGTTGCTTCCGCTGCTTCTCTTCGTTGTTGATGTTTCCCGCTGAGATGCTTTTACCATGATTCTTCTAATAAGCTCAATTTCTTTGTCCAATAATTCTTCAAACTGTTGACTTCTTGCTGCCTGCTGAGCTAAGATAGCTTGCTCAGTCTGTCCTGTTACTTGCTGACTTCTTGCTCTTATTCTTGTTTCTGTTCTAACTGCCACCCTATCATCCATACCCTCTTGTCTTCTGGAACATAAAACTTCTTCTCCCTGCATGTGACTACTCAACTGAGTCAAAATTTTTGCAACAATACCTACATTCACAAAAGACTGGTTAGAATAAAAATCATAAGGCATCAGTGCCTTGTACTCCTTTGCCAGCATCTCAGTATACTGTTCTGAATCCTCAATTATCAGCATATCAGTATGCTGATCCAAACTTCTCAAAGAATCCTTTGGAGAATTCTCAAGACTGTCAACCAGTCTTTCTCCCATGTCATCTGCTTCCATGGCAATTTCCTGTACTTGTTCACTGTATTGGACTCTTCCATCTGCTGCATTTTCCCTGTCACATCCTGGATTCTCCAACCAGTATTCCAACAATGTAATTTCTTTGTAGCATTGTTGGAGCATCACATCCTCATTTACAGTCCCTGCATTCATGCACAACTTGTCAGTTTGAAAACTATAAGTTTTAACAGTCTCACTTGTCGGTTCAGATACCGGTTCTTCCAGCTGATCCTTTTCTTCATTCGCATGAACTTCCTCTTCCAACTCAGCTGCTCTGAGTTCTTCCTGTTTCAACTGTACATTCACTGTCTGCTCCAAGTATTCCTTTCCTCCAAATAACAGAGTTTTTGAATCAGTCTTCTGTCCTGGTACATCCTCCTGTAAAGGCAACAATGTATGATTGACATCATCCTTTCCAAATTTGTAGGTGTTCCTCTTCCCATCATGCATGGCTGCCCTGTCATATTGCCAAGGTCTTCCAAGCAATATGTGACACACATCCATAGGCATCACATCGCAAACAATTTTATCTTTGTACTTGCCCACTTGGAATTCTACTTCACACTGTTCACTTACCAGCAGTTGATGTCCATTTTGCAACCATGACACTTTATACGGTGTTGGGTGCCTCCTTGTTTTCAGCTTCAATTTCTCCACTACTTCTGTAGAAACCAAGTTGTCAGTGCTACCACTATCAATGATCATCTGGCAACATTTCCCTTGAACTTTGCATACTGTCCTAAATAAATTTTTCCTTTGTGGCGGTTCAGTCACCTCCTTTTCTGGCTTGATCAAAACTTTGTTAAGTACCAAAGACTCTCCGCTTTCTGGTGTATCCACTTCTTCTGTTATTGTTTCCATTGGTACCTCTTCTTCAGCTGGAGCCACAATTGCATTCCTCTGCTTTATTTCTGCACTCTCTAGGCACTCAAAAGCTCTGTGTCCCAGCTTATTGCATCTGTAGCATCTTACTTCTCTGCCTCTTCCTCTGGAAAAACCCCCTCTGCCTCTTGCATCACCTCTTGTGGATGCATGCTGGGTTGAGCTACTGCTAGCTCCTTCTGCAGGTGTTGTAGATCTTCCACTACCATCTTGACTTTCTTTTCCTCTGAAAGTCCCTCTCCCTCTGGCAGACTTCCTCATGAGTTTTTCTTCAGCCTTCAGTGCTATCTGATAGGCTTCTTATACTGTTTTTGTAGACAGTAAAATTATCTCATCCTGAATGTCCATTCTGAGGCCATTCATATATCTTTCCACCCTCTCATCTGTATTCTGGGCTTCTCCATCTCTTATGCTCACCTTATAAAATTCTTCTATATATTCTTTCACTATTAAAGCTCTTTGTCTAATATTTTGCATTTGTCTAAATAATGTTTGCTGATAATTACTGGGCAAAAACTTACCTTTTAGCTTTGCTACCATTCTTCTCCAATTATTGATTGGCTGCTTACCCAGTCTCCTCCTTTCCGCCTGCAAACCATCCCACCAGAGCGCTGCATGGCCTTTTAGTTTGGTGACAACAAACGTTACCTTCTTCTCATCTTCCAATTCTTCATAATCGAAGAATTTCTCCATGCTATTAATCCAGTCGATCAGTTCTTCTGGATTTAGTCCTCCTTGATATACTGGTACTAACTGGTTCCATGGCCTGGCTGTGGATTTCATCACTGATTGGAAGAGCTTCATCTCAGGAGAAATCTCTACAACTTCCTCCTCAGTAGCTTCCGCTTCGGGTTCACTCACGTCTCCATCATCTATGTTTCTGCCGGAGATTAGCGCATCCAATCTAGCTCGCAGCTCCTCTATATCTTCCCTCAATTCGACATTCTCAGCATGCCGTCCTCTTCCACCACGTCCATGTCCTCGTCCTCGTCCAACCCTGAAAGCCATCCTTCTATTGCTCCTGAGATTTAACTCAACGCCAGTTGCTGGCTCTGATACCACTAATGATGGACCGGTCTCTGGCTCTAATGTCAGTCTTCCTAGTTTATTTGAAATATCTTCTATGACTTCGTCTCGGTCCCTTATCAAGTCTGTGCGATCACCAGTCATCAAATCTACAACTTCTAAGTTCTGCTATCAGTAATTTTAGTTTTTGCATGGCGGTTGTCCGTGCCAAAATCCTTTCTCTTTTCAATAATGGAACCCTTGTAAAACTGATTCATAAGCTTCCGCCTGCACTGCAATTTAATATCTACTGTTCTCGAAAATGAAAGAAAGAGCCTAAAGAATGTTGCTTACAGAACTCTTTAACGCACACACCATATACCATAACAACAGCCCACCATATATGCGTTGAACGCACAACATTAGCAGAGGTTTTGTAACGTTAGACAATACAACGCACAACCTTTTAATAACACCACAATTCATGCCATTTAACATTACAATAAATACTATTGAAATTACATTTGCAGCATTTGGAAGTTTTGTTGGACAGCAATAATTTATTACCATTAATTACCACAACGCTTACACATAATACCACAGCTTACCATCGGATTCTGCAAGCATACAATCATTAAAAAAAACAGTATATGCACCGCCCTTTTGAAGCACTTCCAAATCTTTGTTTTAATCCATAAAATATAATCAACAGCGCGGAAGAAAAATCTCCCTTATTACACAGCTAAACCACATACTATCCCCCACAGTTCCGCGCTCTCCATCCTCTATCTAAGACACTGGTTTTTTCCTCCTTTTTATAGCTGCGGATATATTCATTTTCTCATTGTTCATGCATAAAAATTTCTAATTCTAGACTTTTACATGAGAGGAAATCTTTCCTCCTTGGCGGCTAAGTTTTTACATTTTTTTCCTTTTTTACTCATAATGTAAATCTTTATTTAGTACAAAAGCGGCTTTTACCTAATAATTTAAGCTTTTTACCATTTAGTAAGTTTTATTTTCCATGCTAATCCTACTTTTAGAGAAAAGATAGCATGTCTTATTTTTTTTCCTATTTTTAACTGAGGAAAAACATAGGAACAACAAGCTTTTCCAGTCTGAGTGCATGCACCTGCATCATTAATTCATGTTATTACTATATTGTTTGCTTGTTTTATGTTTTACTATACTCTAACAATATTATACGAATCATTATAATTATTTAACTCATGTGATTACTATACTAATAATTTTTATTCATGTTATTACTATATTGTTTCTTTGTTTTATGTTTTACTATATTGTAACACTATTATGTTAATCATTATCATTATTTAATTCATGTGATTACTATACTAATAATTTTAATTCATGTTATTACTATATTAATAATTTTAATTTATGTTATTACTATATTAATAAAATGAATTCATCTTATTGTTATATTAATAATTTTATTACTGTATTGTTTGTTTGTTTTATGTTTTATGTTTTACTATTTTGTAACACTACTATAGTAATTATTATCATTATATAACTCATGTTATTACTATATTGTTTGTTTGTTTTAGGTTTTATGTTTTTATATTTTGTAAGAATATTTTGTAACTCTGTTACACTAAACATTATCATTACTTAATTGATGTTATTACTATATTGTTTGTTTGTTTTATGTTTTATTTTCTACTTTTTTGTAACACTACTATTCTAATCATTATCTTTATTAAATTCATGTTATTGCTATATTGTTTGTTTGTTTTACATTTTATGTTTTAGTATTTTGTAGCACTATTTTGTAACACTATTATACAAATCATTATCATTATTTAATTCATGTTATTACTGTATTAATAGATTTAATTCATGTTATTACTATATTGTTTGTTTGTTTTATGTTTTTTGTTTTACTATATTGTAACATTGTTATATTAATCATTATCATTATTTAATTGATACTATTACTATATTAATATTTTTAACTCATGTTGTTACTATAATGTTTGTTTGTTTTATGTTTTATGTTCTACTAGTTTGTAACACTATTATACTAATCATTATCATTATTTAATTGATGGACCGCTCTCTGGCTCTAATGTCAGTCTTCCTAGTTTATTTGAAATATCTTCTATGACTTCGTCTCGGTCTCTTATCAAGTCTGTGCGATCATCAGTCATCAAATCTACAACTTCTAAGTTCTGCTATCAGTAATTTTAGTTTTTGCATGGCGCTTGTCCGTGCCAAAATCCTTTCTCTTTTCAATAATGGAACCCTTGTAAAACTGATTCATAAGCTTCCGCCTGCACTGCAATTTAATATCTACTGTTCTCGAAAATGAAAGAAAGAGCCTAAAGAATGTTGCTTACAGAACTCTTTAACACACACACCATATACCATAACAACAACCCACCATATATGCGTTGAACGCACAACATTAGCAGAGGTTTTGTAACGTTAGACAATACAACGCACAACCTTTTAATAACACCACAATTCATGCCATTTAACATTACAATAAATACTATTGAAATTACATTTGCAGCGTTTGGAAGTTTTGTTGGACAGAAATGATTTATTACCATTAATTACCACAACGCTTACACATAATACCACAGCTTACCATCGGATTCTGCAAGCATACAATCATTAAAAAAAAGAGTATATGCACCGCCCTTTTTAATCACTTCCAAATCTTTGTTTTAATCCATAAAATATAATCAACAGCGCAGAAGAAAAATCTCCCTTATTACACAGCTAAACCACATACTATCCCCCACAGTTCCGCGCTCTCCATTCTCTATCTAAGACACTGGTTTTTTCCTCCTTTTTAGAGCTGCGGATATATTCATTTTCTCATTGTTCATGCATAAAAATTTCTAATTCTAGACTTTTACATGAGAGGAAATCTTTCCTCCTTGGCGGCTAAGTTTTTACATTTTTTTCCTTTTTTACTCATAATGTAAATCTTTATTTAGTACAAAAGCGGCTTTTACCTAATAATTTAAGCTTTTTACCATTTAGTAAGTTTTATTTTTCATGCTAATCCTACTTTTAGAGAAAAGGTAGCATGTCTTATTTTTTTTTCCTATTTTTAACTGAGGAAAAACATAGGAACAACAAGCTTTTCCAGTCTGAGTGCATGCACCTGCATCATTAATTCATGTTATTACTATATTGTTTGCTTGTTTTATGTTTTACTATACTCTAACAATATTATACGAATCATTATAATTATTTAACTCATGTGATTACTATACTAATAATTTTTATTCATGTTATTACTATATTGTTTCTTTGTTTTATGTTTTACTATATTGTAACACTATTATGTTAATCATTATCATTATTTAATTCATGTGATTACTATACTAATAATTTTAATTCATGTTATTACTATATTAATAATTTTAATTTATGTTATTACTATATTAATAAAATGAATTCATCTTATTGTTATATTAATAATTTTATTACTGTATTGTTTGTTTGTTTTATGTTTTATGTTTTAATATTTTGTAACACTACTATAGTAATTATTATCATTATATAACTCATGTTATTACTATATTGTTTGTTTGTTTTAGGTTTTATGTTTTTATATTTTGTAACAATATTTTGTAACTCTATTACACTAAACATTATCATTACTTAATTGATGTTATTACTATATTTTTTGTTTGTTTTATGTTTTATGTTCTACTTTTTTCTAACACTACTATTCTAATCATTATCTTTATTAAATTCATGTTATTACTATATTGTTTGTCTGTTTTATGTTTTATTTATTACTATATTGTAACACTATTTTGTAACACTATTATGCTAATCATTATAATTATTTAATTCATGTTATTACTATATTGTTTGTTTGTTTTATGTTTTATGTTTTACTATTTTGTAACATTGTTATACTAATCATTATCATTATATAAGTCATGTTAATAGTACATTAATAGTTTT
>APFE031634763.1:2566-59418 GCA_000404065.3 Pinus taeda
CGGTGATCGTAGGGGTTCTGATATCGTCGAGAGCCATCGGATATATGGGCGATGATCGAATGGTTGACAGTGAGTGGGATATGACGGAGGCTACGACGTGGTGGCCCACCATAATTTTTAATGTTTTGTAATGTTCGAGCAGTGTATTGAAAATTTGGTTAAATGTTTTGGGCATGGTTATTTATTCAACCAAACGTTGAATAAATCCCAATGTTATATGTGCACGCGGGGAAGGGTTTTCCACAAGGTTTCAGATAAACCTTGGACCCCCTAAAACATTAACATATGGCTTTAATTAAGCCCGAGACGAGATATTAAAGAATTTTGGGGTTTTTATGCATTTTTACATAGTATGGGAGGGGAAATATTATGTAGGAGCTATATAATAGTGTTAATAGGTTAGCATGAGGAATATATTTAAAGATAAAAAGCACTAAGTAAAAGGTGAAACTTAGGCTTAGGGAATAAAAGGGATCTAGGCCATGAATTATGGGAAGCTTAGCACAATGGAAGAGAAACACTTTTACACAAGATATGTGGCTTCCTTTGCCTAAGTAAAACAAAGTTTCACTTTAGTCTTTCTCATAAAATGAAATGAAGTAGGAGCACTGAGCAGATCTCAATTTCCTTGAGGGGATGTTAGTAAGTGTTCTTGGAAAAATGAGGAGGGAAATTAGTCATGCTCCATTTGTGTTGTGACCACCTTGCCATAGCACTTTATGATATCCATGAGATAAAACATATTCAAAGGACAAAATTGCTCATAAACCTGTTTCTGCAACATCAAAACTACTTACCTATCCTCTTACTCCTAACATCTTTTCTTCATTCTCCTTGGGTGCATTTTAACTAGCAAACCCTGATTCTCTTCTTTTCTTTTAGATGCCATCCTATCTAAATCTACCCTTATCTCTTCCAAGAGCCCAGATTAAACAGTTGGGCTCCTTTGCTTCTCTACCTAGCTACTCATATGCCAAGCTTGAACTGTTTGGACAGACCTTTATTCTCTATTCTAAAACAAGTAAATGCAAATATGAACTTGGCTAAAATTAAGTTGTTTGGCCATTCTTGAACCATGATAAGAGTCAAGCAACTGTACATAGTGAAATTCTTCAAAAATGGAATTGTAGTGCCATTTGAACTAGCACACTTTCCTGGTCTTTTGTTTGGGGTTCATTTCTTTCATTTTTCTCTTGACCATTTCCTTCTTCTTGCCCTTTGATTTTCTTTTAGGGCATACCCTCTTTTCATTTTTTAATTTTCTTCATTTGTCTTCAAAATATGGAAACCTTTGCAGCATGGAAAGGATGAACATATTTGAAACTTCTCCAGTGAATCATGAAAAATGAAACCTATTGGTATAGGAACCTAACAATGGCTCCACTTGGGGATGGCTTTTCCTGGTGAAAAGTCAAGAATAGTCGGTCAGATAGCCTTATGTACACCTCTTGCTGCATTCTGAAATTTTTCTTTGATGTAACCAAACTGTACACAGTACCTTGTAAAATATGCCCATCTCCTGATGATCTTATTCATCTATTTGCATTTTTGTTTTGGATACTTTTTGTTCTCATATTTACAGTTCTGAAGTGTCCTTTTTCCAATTCCTGATGGACTAAAAGGTGACACAAAAAGGTGGGGTAGTTCTTTGACTTTTCCTCAAAATTTGCTGCATATTCCTTTCTATCTTATTGCTGTAGTAAATTTCAGAAAGTAAACACTCTTATATACAAGTTAAAGTTCTGATATTTCAACAAATTGGATCAAAATAATGCTTCAGCATCCAACCATTGAATGGCCCATCCTCTGCCTCTATATTATCTAGGCTTTTCAAAAAGTAGGTGTTGTTTCCTTGTATAGTCTGAATGATAAAAGGTCCCTTCCATAGGAAATCAAATTTCCCATGTTTTCCTTTATCTTCTCTCCTGGAGTCCCACTTTAAAGATTTGTCTCCAATACAAAAATCCTTTGCTTTAGTCTTTTTATCAAATATATTTTTAAGCTTTTCTGGTAAAACCTTAGCTCTTTGATAAACATCTTCTCTAGTTTACTGCAAATGAATTGTTTAATTAATCCTTCTCTGAATATCATTAGGTTCTGCCTATATTTCTTATAGCAAATTTATCACTGGGATTCCCAAAGAAGAAGGGAATACTGCCTCCATACCATAAACCAGCTCATAGGGACTTGTTCCAATGAATCTTTTAGTAGTCAGTCTATCTGCGCATAGTGCATTGATAAGATTTTAATGCCAATTTTTCTTGTTCTCCTCTAAGACTTTCTTAATGATATTGATCAGGCTTTTGTTTTAAGATTCAGCTAGACCATTACCTTGAGGGTAATATGCTGTGGAGTGGCCTAAGGTAATGTGATACTTATGGCAGAAATTGATCATTCTCTTGGATTTAAAAGCAACAACATTGTCTGTTATAATCTTTTTGGGACAACCAAATCTAGACAGGATATTGGTCTCTAAGAATTGCATGATCACTGAGTCATTGGCTTGCCTACAAGGGATGGCCTCTATCCATTTGGTGAAGTAATCGGTGGCAGTAAGGATCCATTTGTGTTGGCCAAAGGATGAAGGGTGAACTTCCCCAATGAAGTCTAAACCCCATTGTTGAAATGGTCTTTCAGTGGAAATGGGCATGAGGGGTAGAGGCAACAACTTCTTCTTGCCTTCAAAGATTTGACAATTGTGGCAAGAAGTTACATATTTCTTTACATCAGAAAATAGGGTGGGCCAATAAAATCTAGCCCTTAGGATTTTATCAGTGATTGATTTCTAATATAAATGTCCACCACAGTCCCCTGCATGAAATTCTTTCAATATTTTGTTAGTTTCATCCTTTGTTAAGCAATTCAGTAAAATGCCTTCATGATTTCTCCAAAACAAAGCATCATCTACAATACAAAACTTTGAAGCCTTCATTTTCATAAATCTTTTGTTAGTTCTGGATAACCCCGGAGGAGCTTGCAGGTTTAATAATGCAAAACATATATCAGCATACCAGGGTGATTGTAAAAAGGCTTGATTGATCTGTGGAGTCGCCATCTCCTGCTCATTATCCAGTTGATTTATGTCAAGGGCTTGAAAGTTGGTTTCAGTCATAAGTTTGGCTAATCCTTGTCCTTTTATCAGCTTGGTTGGTTTGATTTCAATGTCATATTCTAGTATGGTAGCTATCCATTTGCCCCTTTTTCCTTCAATTCCCTCTTGGGTTAGGATGTCTTTAACAACGGTGTTGGGCACATAAGCAATCACATGAGAGTATAAGATATAAACTCTAAAGTCCTTAATGGCCTTTACAAGTGCATATGCTTGTTTCTCCATGATTTGATATTTGAGTGGAGCATCTCTTAGTGCCTTGCTAAAAAAGGCTATGGGTTTTCACATCCCTGTTCATCCTTTTGAAGCAAAACAGAAGCAATTGTATTTTCTGATGCAAATGAGAATATGATAAAGTCCTTGTCAAAATTCGGGCTTGTAAGGACTAGTGTTTGAGTTAAAGATTTTTTTATTTCTTCAAAGGCTTGTTTAGCTTCTATTGTCCACTTAACCTTGGAATCTTTCTTTAGCATGTTGTTTAGCAATCTTATCAGCTCGGCTAGATTTGGTATGAATCTTCTTAGAAAATTGATCTTCCCCAAAAAAGCTTGTAGTTCCTTAATGTTTCTAGGGTGAGGAACTTGCAGAATAGCTTGTATTCTATCCGGATCAATTCTAATGCCTTCTTTGGAGATGATATGGCCCAATAATTTTCCTTCTTCTAGGCCAAACAATGATTTTTTTGGATTTAGTGATATACCATATTTTCTGCAAATTAAAAATACCTGTCTAAGATGATCTAGGTGTTCTTGATATGACTTGGAGAATGCAGTAAGGTCATCTAGGTAAATGACTAAAAAATCATGGATTTCTTTGGCAAAAGATATATCCATTGCTCTTTGAAAAGTTTCCCCTGCATTCTTAAGTCCAAATGGCATTTTCACATATTTGAAGGTTCCCCAAGGGGTTGTGAAAGCAGTTTTATCTTGATCATCATGGTGCATTAGGATCCGATTGAAGCCTGAGAATCCATCTAATAGTGAGATCCTTGAAGCACCCACTACCCTTTGTAGAATGTGATACATTTTGGGTAAGGGGTAGTTGTCTTTTAAAGAGACTTTGTTCAAATTTCTCAAATCGACACATAGCCTAATCTCTCCTGTTTTCTTTCTAGTGGGCACCAAGTTTGAAACCCATTATGAGAATCTGATGGGTGCAATAATTCCATCCTCATACATCCTTTTGACTTCTTTCTCAATTAAAGGGAGGAGCACAGGGTTGACCCTCCTAAGTTTATGCTTGAAAGGTTTTTGATTTTCTTTGAGAGGTATGGTGTGTTGAATGATATAAGTGTCATAAGACTTTAGGTCCTCATAGCTCCATGCAAAAACATCCTAAAATTCTTTAAACAGTTCAACATACTTTGTCTTTTGGTCAAATGGCAAATTTTTCGACAATTTTATGATTTTGGGATTTTCTGCAGTTCCTATATTACAGTCCTCAATTTCTACGTTTAATGGCTACATTTTTTGTTTCCTAGAAATGTCATTTGAGTCAAAAATATCTTCCAAAGGAGTGAGACCTGTAGGTAAAAAATTATCCTTCAAATCAATCACTTCACATTCTGCTCCAATAGTATCATCACATTTTGTTTCTTCAAGTTCCTATAAATCTGCTTTAGCAAAATTTGTTGGATGTAGAATTTGGTTTGTTGTTTCAGCAAAAATATGTGTCTGAACTTTATCTATTTGGTCATTTTCACTCATGGTGCTTGTATCTATTTTTGTGCTGGAAAACTCTTCTTTGAGGGTGAGGAAATTATTGATTTGAGTGTCACTGCCAAACACTTGCCAATTTTTAACGTTATCAGGTATAGTTGGCCTATGTTTAATCTCAATTGAGAATCGGTGATTAGGCTTAAATGGCAATTTACAAGTACTGGCAAAGGTTGCTAGACTGTGAGCATGCAAGTTTTGATTCCTTGGAATTTTAGCAAGTTGAGATTCTAGGAAAGTGTTGAGAATTTCAATTGCTGCACCTCTATATGATCTCAGCCTGAGATCATTTGTGATAAAGTTTCCTTTCATTTGCTGAATGATGAGATCAGAATCTCCAAAATTTGATATTCTAACTGCACCTAGGCTTTTAATCAACTTAAGCCCAAGCAGAAGGGCTTCATATTCGGCCATGTTATTAGTGCATCTGAAATTCAATCTATATGCATGTCCTTCAACATGGTCATTCTTCATATTATGTATCCAAATTCCTGCCCCTGCTCCCACCTTATTGACAAATCCATCAAATTCCAAATACCATAGGATTTCTTGTTTAGAGCTATTATCGGGAATTTTCAAGATTTGTTTAGCAGACAGATTTGGATCTTCATTTTCTTTTGGTCTTTCTTGTGTGACTGCTACATGATTGTTCTCAGAGACTTCTTGAATCTGAACTGTGGATTTTCATCTAGGAATTCATTCTGGCTTAAAGCCAAAATTTTAACATCAGTTGGGGTATGAATCTCAGTGTTGTACAAAATGAAAGAATCCATGTCTGAATGCATAGAATAAATGTGAAAGTTTTGGGGTTTCTCTTGGCTGTTGACCACATACTTCATCAAAGTTTCCCTATATAATCTCTTTGGCTAGCCAAAGACTAAGATGGTGGCATAGGACATGTCAAGCTGTAAAGAGCCCTGAAGCTTGGCACCCCAGGATCTGGATAATAACATTCCATATTTGGGTGGGATATCAGCCACTACTACATCCATTAGAATTGTTTTAGCAAGGTATTGTACCAATGATACACACAGATCTTTAATCAACCCTAGGCATCTGACTTGACTAGAATCAAATGAGAATAGGTCTTTGTATGGCCGAATTATGTCAAGTTCCAATTTTTCCATCACTGGTTTGGGCATCAAATTGTGAGAGGCCCCAGAATCAAACATTGCATTGTGAAGTATTTTGTCATGGATGTTTAAACTCACATAGAATGGAGGAACACCTCCGTCTACCGTTTTTCCATTCACTTCAGGACCAAATATAAGTTCTTGTTGGTCATCAAGGACATTCATTGCATCTCTATGTTCTGAAATTTGTAGTGATCTACTGATTTGTTCTCTAAAAACTTCATGCTTAGCCAATTCAGATAGTGGGATGGCTATCTTCAACTTGCTTATTTCGGTTTCCAAATTGAAAGGTTTTTCTGTTTGTATTTTAACATTTCGGGCAGCAAGGTTATCCTTTTCAGCTGAGTTTTCTGTAATTGATTCTTTCACTAGAATATTATTATGAGCTGAAGTCGGTTTTACACCATTTTCTAAAGGTTCCTCTATGATTTCCTCAAGAGGAAAAATAGGTGAAGGGTGTTGGTTTGATTTTTCTAGGTCTGAAATATCTTCAATTGTTGGACTATTTGGATTGGAAATTGGTTTAGGAATATTTTGTATATGATGATCCTTAGGTTTGGTTTTGGTAGGCTATTTTATTGCCTTCTACTTGGGATCATCAGGGACTTTTATTCTTCTACTCCTAAGATTGTATTTTTTATGCACTTCATAGACAGTTGTGTCATATCCTTCCTTAAAATCAAAAGACTCTCTTGATTGAATTTGGAACTGTTCGACAGATTGAGTCTCTTGGTCTCCGTGTGTTAGGAAAATTTGTTGTTCATTATCTAGACCCATTAAATTGATTTGAGTATCTTCCATGGGTTCACTAGAAGTTGAAGCTTGAGCATAGTTTTCTGGGAATGGAGGCCTAATGTTTTGGTCTGGATCAGCTTTTCCAGTGTTAGAGTTTTGAATTTTTATAAAGTTTGGATTCCTCCCAACATTACTTGGTTGGCCATCCCATGATGATTTCCTCTCAATTGTTTCAACTCTGTCCCCAAGTCTGTCCATTCCTTTTATGATAGCATCTAGTTTCTATTCAAATGCAGAAGGTTCTTCCTTAAAAGTTGTTCTTCTCTCAGATCTAGCCTGATTTAGTTTGAAAATTAGATTAGCCACTCACTACTATACTCTTCATGTCTTATAAGCTTGGAGGAGCTCTCTCCTTGAGCTGGTAAGCCATGTCGGAATCAAATCCATCAGGGAATTTGATCAAGGCCAAGTCTGGTGGAGGTCTAAGATTATGAGGAATAGCATTATAGACATTATTAAATCTAGCACAGTAATCTTGGACACTTTCTTGTGGTCCTCTTTTCAGGTTCTCATATTCTGATAATATGTGTAGTGGATCCTTCTTCTTTTCCCATATGTTTAGGAAAGTTTGATAAAGGGCTTGTGGATCAGCAATTGTATTTGCAGGGAGGGGCCTAAACCAAGTCCTAACATCACCAGTTAAGCTTTGGACAAAAATTTTCATTCTGACATCATCATCATCAATCTCATAATTTTCAAAATAGTCTGTCATTTTTATTGTATGTTGTTGTGCTGTGTAGGTACCAGCACCATCAAAATAGGTGATTTTTCTTTGGTAATCCTGAGGCATAGCCCCTGGATTTGCAGGTAATTGCAAGGGAGCATATCAGTTTGCCATATTTACAGGGATAAATGTTACAGCTGGAAGGATAGGGATAACAGTTGAAATATGTGTTGTAGATGAGGGGGTAGCAAAGATGGTTTGGAGGAATAATGGTAAACTAGGAGAAGCTATAGTGATAGGAGAAAGGGCTTGTGATTTTCCAGCAGTAAGTTGAGTTTGGATAGGTTTCTGCTGAGGTGCTTCAAGATTTGAATCAGCAGAACTCTTTTGATTCTCTAGTTTTCCAAGGCTCTTAGGAATCAAATTAGGATTGTCAAAGATTGGTGGGGGATTTGGATCTGGATTTGATATAGTATACCAAACTTTATTTTTTGGAGCCAGCTTCTGAATGTTTTTTGATCTTTTTCTAGAATGATTTTCTAGTAGTTTTAAAATATGGGAACTATGTAACCTCCTGAAAATTCTTCAAAAACAAGGGAGTATATGAACAATTTTATTCGTTCCCCAGTGGAGTCGCCAATGATGTTATCACTCAGGTTGTCCCCTAGCAAGATTCTAAGGAGGGGATATGGTCAAGGTAACCACAGACCAATCTTTTAGACATAGATTCTAACCAATTTGCATCCAGAGAGGGCTCTCTCTTTAAAGTTTAGCTTTGTTTTGAGGTATCTTAGGCTAGTTATGATGTACAGGGGTTTGTTTTGATTTTTGGATGGTGATCTTAGACAGAACTGGGATGCAAGTCTGAATAGTTTATTCCATTGGGCTAATGGAGTCTGTGAGGATGAACTGTTGAGTGTGTTTTCTTTGGAAAAAGGTAATACTACAGAACTAGGTAATCAATCTTAGAACAATTTTATAATCTGGAAATAGATGGAATGAAAGCCAATGGGTGAAGGGAAATTAAGAATACTTCATCATGTTGGCAGAGGGAAAATGCATGACTATTATCAAGGAGCAGTAAAGAATTCCTTGTCAATATTCAAAGTGAAAGAATTAGTGGAAACAAGAGTAGCTAAGAATTCCTGTTTATGCTAACTCTAAAGAAAACATAAGTAATAATAGAGATTGAACACAGAGTGTGTTTAAACAAATTTTGGGTTATTCTTTTTCTCCATTACTAAGATTATGAAAACATATATGAAGTGTGCAGACATAGAAAATACAAAACACAGGTTAGAAAAACTTATTGATCTATAAATGATTCAAAAATTCTGTAGCAGAGACCCAATGCATCAATTCCACTTCAGACGGTGCAATCACAATGAAATCCAATAGCTCATTTATTTCATAAGCTTTTTTAGTTACAACGCAGTCCAAAGAAGATATCACCAACCACAAATACATCTCACGGGGAGGTATTTATACAAAAGAGAGTTACAAAATATCTTATGGAAAAATATCCCGCAATAACTTCATCCATCTACTTTTACAAGGAAATAAATGCCATTGGAAACAGGGAAAAATGAATGCAGAAGTAATTGTTGTTGTGCTAGTCGCTTTAATTGATCAGATACATTTGACTTTTACAGCCAGTGAGTCGGATGATAGTCTTTCTTTTATTAGATTTGCTGAGTTGTTGCCTTGGCCCTTTCATCTGTGCCTGATTCCACTTTAATGAATTTTGGCGTGACTTCCTTCCCCTGTTGTTTTCATTTTTTATGATATGTGGCACGTGCATTGAATTTAATTGAATGCAGATGATCAAAAAGAGAACTAAAACTACCTTGGTAGAACCTCTAACATGCTCTACTACCATTGGTCTGTTGGAAACTGGTGCCTCTATAGCTTTATCAATATTTCATCAACTTCATTATACCTGTAGAAATTGGGTTGGACTTCAAAAAGATGTGTCATTTCATGCTCAATATAAAACATATTTTCCAATTTGTCATATAAGCTCTACCCAAAGGGAGGTGCTATGTCTTCTGAAGAGCTTGATGATGCTATGATCTGATTGGCAACATATATATTCACCCTATGAGCATATTGTTCATGTGTCAATAATCTTTGATTGCTGGTTAACAAACTGGGTAGACCCTTTTGCTGCAAGACTGTAAAATTTTCTGTAAAAGCATTTATTTCCATTTGCATTTCTTGACATTTTCTCTCCAGATTCTGTATAAAATTCCTCATGGTTAGCACCTTTTTAACTGTCAAAATGGTACCTTTTCTGTCCCTGATATCTAGAGCTGCTAGTTGTTCTTTGGTATGAGTATTCAAAAAATGAATTAGTCTATTGGCCTATTCGGGCATGTTTCCCAATGATGTTTTGGCCTTTTGAATCTCTACTTGGGATATTTCTATCAATTCAATTTGCTCATAGATAGTCTATATTGATCTCCATTGATCAGTGATGGACTGGCCAATCTTAGTCCACAAAATTATTTTGATTTCTGATAGAGGTTTATGAAGAGCAAGATCTTTCTTCAAAGATTTTACCTTATTTTCCAAGGCCTTTACCTCTCTTATTTTTTCTACCATAGTTATTTTAGATTTATCATAGCTTACCTATAACTTGGCCAATTTTTCTTTGCCTTCTTTTAGCTCTACCATTTGGAGTTCTAAGTCCTTTATTGCCTTCATCATCTCTTTCATGCTCATGCTGGTATCTGGTACTATTGTTATTGCTGCTGCTGAAGCTGAGGTACTTGTTGTTGATGCTGGGACACTGGGAGGGATTGTTGCTGCAACTGTGGGATGGGCAGTGGCAACTGTTGGAGCTATTTCAAGTGGCTGGGAGGTCAACTATCCCTGCTTGGCTTGTAATCATTTCTCCAATTCTTGCTCCATTTCAGTTAGCCTTTGATTCATCTTTATCAAAAAATTCATCATGTCTTCTTCTTCCTTTTCTTGTGCAAGTTCTATAGTTTGTGGGTGCATAGTAACAGGCAGTTTCAATTACTTCCTAAGTGCAGCAATATCTTCTTCCTTTTTATTTATCAGTGCTTTGATGCCCTTGGCATCCTTGGGATCATGTCCCAACTCAATAATAATTTCTTCTAAGGTATTTATTCTGTTTTCTTTTGCTAAAGAATATATTTTTTCCAAATCCAATTGGGCAGATGTATTGCTTAATGAATCCTGCAATTTGTGGGCCAACATTGCCTTATCTTCCAATGTAGAGTAAACCATTTCACCCGTCTGTTTGTGCAGCTCAATCTGGTCCATTGGGTGTATGTCTTTGGCAAGGACCTCTAGATTTGTTCTTATATAGTCAACTACTGACTGTGGTTGCTGAACTTTAGGTCTAAAATGGCTTAAGTTTATTTTTTCCTCCTTAATGTCATATGCAACCATTAGTCTTTGCTGTTTGGAGGGTGTCATTTTGAGAAATTGATCATAAAGTTGTAGTCTCAATGGCTCATTCTGGGCCTTAATCTCCATGAATGTTCTTTTAATATTAGAACGTTGCTTACTTTGTGGTCTTGAGGAGGAAACTTCCATACTATGCTACCTCTCCATTTCCTGCCTATGAGAGCTGGTGGATGTCTATTGGCTGGTTGCCCTCTCCTCTCTTGGACTCTCTGTGATTTCTTCAACAATTTCCTCTTCAGGTAGAGGATCTATTATTTGCCTTTTGGCCTCTGGCTGCTCTGCTAATCCACTTGTAGGTGTGGTCTCTTCTCTGTCCCTTTTCTTGCTTCTTTCCTCATTGAGAGGAATCTGTAATGCTGGTACTTTAGGTGCCTTTTTTTACAGTGAATGGGCTTGCCCTTGAGCCTGTTCCTTTGATGTTGTTGGTGGATCTGTCATCATGTGCTGCTCTGAGTCCAACACCTCTTTGTTGTTTGATGTTCTAGCAGTTGGTGTAGTGCTTTCTTGGGCCAGTTGCTATGAAGTTCCAGAAGATGATGTGTTTACCCTGGTTTGTTGTGGCACTTTGAATGACACCTGGCAAAAAGAATCTAGGTCAAGAGTCTTTTCAAGATTTTTCATAGTTTGTTCCATTTCTCTTCCTCAGTGAGTTGTTCAATTAGTGTGCCTTCTACCCACTCATCTCGGTTGGAAAATTGTTCTATTGCAGTGATCTTGCAATGTTCATAGGCCGACAACCTATATTATTTTTGTTGCATTGATAAAGTCATTTGGGTCATAGGGTACCCACCAAAAGCTTCATTTTAATCTGAATTTTTCACCCAATATCTTGTCAGCATCTTGCCATCCTTCTTTTTTGTTCATGACATAGGGGCCTAATTGGTCTCTCAATTTCAACTGAGCCTTTTTCTTGGTGCTGTGAAAATGAATCAAATCTGAATTGATAAATTGCCTGAAATATTCCAAGGCAAACAGTCTCATTGGCACACATTTTGGCAACTTGTAGGGGCACAACTCATAGGTATATCTCCTGATCTCAGTGTGATTTTGGTATAAGTACCAGTCACCTATTTTGTAGCTTTTGGAGAGCTGTAATATTTTTTGCATATCATAAGACAATCTAGGAGGAGGAGTTCTCATCAGTAGAGAAGAGACTGGATATATGAACATGTCGATAAACTCGTAGTAGGAGTAAGGAGAGTTGTGGGCTTCATGAAAGACTAAGGTCCAAAAAATCACAGACCTCTTTTCTCCTTTAGAATCAAATTTTCTAATGGGAAATTGGAAATTGTCTGGTTGATAATACAGGAACAGATGATAGATGTAGGATGATTACTTGAAGACTCCCTCCCTGTCTAGATTCAAGAGCTGGTCATGGATCTTGTTGGCAATGAATTTAGCATAGTTGTATTTGACAGCAGGGGGCTGCCCTAGAGTGAATATGGACAATAAAACTAACACAGTATCATCAACATATTCACTTGTCTTGAACCCCAGAATATAAGATATCATATCAACAAGTAATTTACCCACTTCATTGAACCATGCATGGTGAAAAGGAGGTGGCTCTGTAGGCTGGCGATCTAATCTCATAAATGCTTGGGCAATTTGAGCTATCTTTGAACTGGACAATTTGGGGCCCTCATCAAGCAAGAATTTCATAGTAAGAGGAAACAAAAGCTGAGTTGGTTTGAAGTTTATCATTTGATTTATGGACTCATGAGTTATATGAAAGAGGGTAGTTCCAGATGGAGTTTTGAGTGCCCTTTAGGTTGGTTCAATTGTCATAGCAGAGGTGAATTATCTAAGGGAAAACATTGACAGAGGGGAGGTAGTACATGGGTAAATTTGATTCTCGTATCCCATAAAAATCATTTTTTCTTAGGTAACTGTTCCTGAGTTCACAGAATGCTTGGAGATGGTTTCTGTCACCAACTAAGTCTTGAATTTGAAAATCCCTATCAGCTAAGGGCAGCCACTCCAATTCCTTATGTGGAGCATTAAGAGAGGCTATATTGAGGGCTATTGGAGCTTCCATGGCTCAATTATGTGATTTTGAAATTGGAATTTTGGGTCTTTGTAACTAAAATAGGGAAAACAATAAATCTGTGGATTTTCTCCAGGAATCGCAGACCGAATTCGACTTAGCATTAACTTACTAGGTACAAATTGTAGAAAAAATGTTGCTCACAGAGTTTTTCAGCAAGAAATGGATAGAAACAGTTCAGGTCTTTTTCCTTTGGTAATTACAGACCAGAGTGAACTCAAGTTCGACTCGGCGGGAGAAATTTGCAGAGGGAGATGGAACTTGGTGGATTTTTCGTAAAATTCGGGCAAAACAGAGGTTGCAGTGCGTGATTTTGAATGCAGTGCTATGTTTCTTACTCAAATTTGGGCGTTTTTTGGTGAATTTACAGAGAAAACTAGAAAAAAAGGTTTAGGTGTAGCACTCAGGTAAATACCTATTTAATGGGCGCCCTGTGCAAAATGTAGGTGGTAGACTGAGCTAGAGGGAGAGTTGTGCACTTAATTCAGCTGGGTGATGGACTGTATAGTAAAAAACAATGCTTTGGACATGAAATAACATGCAGAGGTTGCCCAGAAGAAACAAATAGAAATGAACGAGAAAATGACATTTCATGCCTTTTGAAAAATATTTGATTTTGGTAGGTTTTGGCACGCTTTGGTTGGGTGACGTCAGCATGACGTAATCTTTGTCGTGTAGTGGGTTGATGTGGCGGTGACACGGCGGTGACGAGGTGGTGATGTAAGCAGGCGACATGGTGGTGACATGGCACTGACGTGGGTGCAACGTCAACTGATGGCGCAAGGGTGACATCAGCAGGGAGGCAGCGGGGTGGTAAGCGGTATTCCCCACACTGCCTTTGGGCCAGGGTGGTATTGAAGGGGGGGGGGGGGGTGCGGTGCTCCGATCACGTGGGAAGTTGACACCTGTCTTCTGTACGATGGAAATACCACCCATCCCCCGGACGTTATCGATCAGTGATCGAAGGGGTTTCGATATCGCTGAGAGCCGTCAGATATATGGGTGATGATCGAACGATTGACGGTGAGTGGGATATGACGGAGGCTGCGGTGTGGTGGCCCACTATAATTTTTAACGTTTTGTAATTTTCGAGCAGTGTATTGAAACTTTGGTTAAATGTTTTGGGCGTGGTTATTTATTCAACCAAACGTTGAATAAATCCCAATGTTACATGCGCGCGCGGCGAACTGTTGTTCACAAGGTTTCAGATAAACCTTGGACCCCCTAAAACATTAACATATGGCTTTAATTAAGCCCGAGGCGGGATATTAAAGAATTTCGGGGTTTTTATGCATTTTTACATAGTATGGGATGGGAAATATTATGTAGGAGCTATATAATAGTGTTAATAGGTTAACATGAGGAATATATTCAAAGATAAAAAACGCTAAGTAAAAGGTGAAACTTAGGCTTAGGGAATAAAAGGGATCTAGGCCATGAGTTCTGGGAAGCTTAGCACAATGGAAGAGAAACACTTTTACATAAAAAAATGTGGCTTCCCTTGCCTAAGTAAAACAAAGTTTCAATTTAGTCTTTCTCATAAAATGAAATGAAGTAGGAGCACTAAGCAGATCTCAATGTCCTTGAGGGGATGTTAGTAAGTGTTCTTGGAAAAATGAGGAGGGAAATTAGTCATGCTCCATTTGTTTTGTGACCACCTTGCCATAGCACTTTATGATATCCATGAGATAAAACATATTCAAAAGACAAAATTGCTCATAAATCTGCTTCTACAACATCAAATCTACTTACCCATCCTCTTACTCCTAACATTTTTTCTTTATTCTCCTTGGGTGCATTTGAACTAGAAAACCCTGATTCTCTTCTTTTTTTTTAGCTGCCATCCTATCTAAATATACCCTTATCTCTTCCAATGGCCTAGATTAAATAGTTGGGCTCCTTTGCTTCTCTACCTAGCTACTCATCTACCAAGCTTGAACTGTTTGGACAGACCTTTATTCTCTATTCTAAGACAAGTAAATGCAAATATGAACTTGGCCAAGATTAAGTTGTTTGGCCATTCATGAACCATGATAAGAGTCAAGCAACTGTACATAGTGAAATTCTTCAAAAATGGAACAGTAGTGGCATTTGAACTAGCACACTTTCCTGGTATTTTGTTTGGGGTTCATTTCTTTCATTTTTCTCTTGACCATTTCCTTCTTCTTGCCCTTTGATTTTTCTTTTAGGGCATACCCTCTTTTCATTTTTTAATTTTCTTCATTTGTCTTCAAAATATGGAAACCTTTGCAACATGGAAAGGATGAACATATTTGGCACTTCTCCAGTCAATCTTGAAAAGTGAAACCTATTGGTATAGGAACCTAACACATTAATGCCTTGATGCCCTTGGAATCCTTTGGGTCATGTCCTAGCTCAATGATAATCTCCTCTAGAGATTTTATCTTGTTGTCTTTAGCAAGAGAAGAGGCCGTCTGCAAATCTAGCTGAGCAGAGGTGTTCTCCAAGGAGTTTTTCACTCTGTGAGCTAGCATAGCTTTATCAGCTAGTGTGGGGTATACCATCTCTCCGGTCTATTTATGCAGCTCGATCTGGTCCATAGGATGAATATCATTGGCCATGACCTCTAGATTTGTCCTAATGTAGTTAGCTGCCTATTGTGGTTGCTGCACTTTGGGCTTGAAATAACTCATGATCATCTTGCCCTCCTTGATGTCATAGGCAGACATCAACCTTCGGTAATTTGTGGGGGCCATCTTAAGATATTAGTTGTAAAGTTGCACCCTTAGTGGGTCGTTTCTAGCTTTAATCTCCATTAATGTTCTTTCGATATCAGAGGCCTGCTTGCTTTGAGGCCGAGTAGATGAAACTTCCACACTATGTTACCTCTTGCCCGTGTGAGCTAGTTGATGTGTCTACCACCGGGGATGTCTGTTGGCTAGCTATATTTTCCCCTCTCAAACTGTCCATTGTTTCCTTAAAGATTTCCTCTTCAGAGTGAGGATTTAATCTTTGTCTCTTTGCACCCGGCTGCTCTACTGGTCCACTCATGGGTGTGGGGTATTCCCTATCTCTCTTTTTTCCTTTTTCCTCATTTAGAAGAGTTTGTAATGCAGGTACCTCTGCTGCTTTTGTTTGTGCTGGAGGAATTTGCTCTTGTTGTTCTATCATTCCTTGTTGATTTGTTTATGCCACTTCCTTGCCCTTTGAGATCCATGTGCTTCCTTCTTGAATAGGCTACTGAGAAGTTCCAGCAGAGGATTTGCCAATTCCTGCTTGTGGAGGTAGCTTGAAGGATACCTGTCCAAAAGATTCCAGGTCAAGGGTTTTTTCAAGGTCTTTCATAGCCCTCTCCATCTTTTCTTGCTCAGTAATTTGTTCTACTAATTTACCCTCTACCCAGTCATCTTGATTAGCATATTGTTCAAAATCAAGGATTCTATGGTGTACATAAGCTGATAGCCTGTTTCTTACTTTTCTGTCACTTATAAAGCTGTTTGGGTCATAAGGCACCCACCAAAAGCTCTTATTTAATTTAAGTTCTTCCCCCAATATCCTATAAGAATCTTCCCATGCCTCTCTTTTATTGAGGACAAAAGGACCTAATTATGTTTTAATTCTCAGTTGTGCCTTTTTCTTTGCACTGCAAAAATGGGTTAAATATGCATTGATAAGTTGCTTGAAGTATTCCAGTGCAAAGAGTCTCATAGGTCCAAATTTGGGTAACTTGTAGGGGCACAATTCACAGCCATATATCCTAATTTCAATGTGATTCTAGTACAAGTACTAGTCACCTATCTTGTATTGTCTAGAAAGTTGCAAAATCTTCTTTATATTAGCAAAGAGCCTAGGAGGAGTAGCTCCTACCAATAAAGTGGTGACTGGATGTATGAATAGGTCAATGAATTCACAATAGCTATAAGGGGATTCATGTATATTGTGGAAGACTGAGGTCCAAAAGATCACAGACCTCCTTTCTCCTTTGGAATCTAATTTTCTGATGGGAAATGAAAAGATGTTTGGCTGATAATATAAGAAAAGGTGGTAGATGAATGAGGTATACTTAAAGACTCATTCTCTATCCAAACTTATGAACTACTCATTGATTTTGTTAGCAATAAAGGTTTCATAGTCATACTTGTCAGCAGGGGGCTGTCTTGGGGTAAATATTGACAGCAAAACTAAGGTGGTCTCATCAACAAACTCACTGGTTTTAAAACCCAAGATGAAGGATATCATATCAACTAAGAGTTGTCCTATTTCATTGAACCAAACATGCAAATATGGAGGCAGGCCTTGGGGCTGGTGCTTTGTCCTCATGAACATTCATGCAATACAGGTTATCTCTGATTGGGGTAATTTAGAACCTTGCTCAAGCAAGAATCCCATGGAAAGATGAGCTAGAGGTTGAGTGGGATGGAAGTGTAACATCTCATTGATAGATTCAACAGTTATGTAGAAGAGGACAGTTTGGTATGGGGTTATGACTGCTTTGGTGACAGGGTCATAGTTGGCACAGCAATTGTGGATAATATCTGGAAAGACATTGACTGAGGGAAGGTAATATCTGGGAAGATTGGATTCCCATATTCCATAGAAATTAGAGTAGCTCAGATGATTGTTTCTAACTCGGCAAAATGCCTGGAGGTGGTTCATGTCTCTAGTTAAATCTTTGATCCGAAAATCTTTGTCAGCCAAAGACAACCAATTTTGGTCCTTATGAGGTCCATTGAGGGGCACAACATTCAGGGCCACCAGAGCTTCCATGCTTGGTTACTATGTTTTTTACTAGAGGTAAAGTTTTTGTGGAAAACTGGTCTAAACAGTAGTTCTGGGTATATTTGTTTGAGAGCTAGAGATTGAATTTTTCTCGAATTTGGCTCTATGGGACAATTTACAGAGGTAAAATGAAATTACTGGTTCGGGAGATGAATTTCGATAAATACCTATTTTTAAAGGCGAACCAAGTACTTGACAGGCTGACCGACAAGCTGGAGAGCAGGATGTTGGAGCTTTTGGCCAGGTGGTGGACGGGATGTGTTTCACAGTCAATTGGACGTAATTTGCATGTAGCAACTTCATAGTAACAATGGTGAAAATGACACTTTCTCGTGGTTTTTAACAAAATTTAGCTTTCGTGGGGCTTTTTGGCATTTTTCGATGGATGACATCAGCATGACGGGACACCTTGTCATTTAACGGGGGGTACTGAATGGTGACGTGGCAGTGATGTCAGCAAGGGGTCAGTGGGAGGGCGATATGCGATATCAGCCCGCACTGCTTATGGGCCAGAGTGGTTTGGGGCGGAGAGGCAGCAAGCATGGCGGGAAGGCGTCGCATGTCCCTGGTACGACGACAATACCGCCCATCTCTCGGATGTTAAAGTATAGCAGCGGAGGGGGTCACGATATGATCTGGAGCCGTTCGATGGGAGGGCACTGATCAAACGGTTGGTGCTCTTTGGAGGTGACGAAGGGCTACGGCGCGGGGCCCAATATATAATAAACGTTAATTTAAATATATCGGGGGCGGTTTGATTGGCTATGGGGTGTTTAGACTGTTAATTAACCAGATGTTAATTGACTTTCAACATTTGCATGCAGGGAGGGTTTAGTTAGGTTATTAATTAACCCGGGTGGTCAATTAATCCCGAGGTCGTTACGATAGGGTTATTCACAAGGTCGGATAAACCTTGAATCCCCTGTAAAACATTAACATATGGCTATAATGTAGCCAAGGGTGGGGATAATAAAATTTTGGGTTTTTATTGTATAGTTATATTAATACGGGGGAAGGGGAATTTATAAGGGATTTAATATTTATCATGTTAATAGTTAATATGAGTGATGATGTAAAAATAAGTGCTAAGTCTAATGTTAAGAAACTTAGGCTAAGGGGATGAAAAGGGTTTTACACGAGAAATGTGGCTTTTTTGCCTAAAGTAAGAATGTGATTTTACTTAGGCATTTTCATGAAATGGAGTGATTTAGGAGTATTGAGCAGATCTCAATATCCTTGGGGGGAGATTAGTAAGTGATTTTGGGAGAAGTGTGAAGGGAAGTTAGTCATGCCTCACTTGATTTGTAACCAAACAGTTGCCATGGTACTTATGATAACAATAAGATGAACATCTTTGAGAGACAAAATTAACCATATGCATGCTTCTGCAACACCAAAACTGCCTACCCAGCCTACTGTACCTAACATTTTTCTTCCTTTTTCTTTGGGCGCATTTGAACTAGTAGACCAAAAACAATCTTCTTTTGTTTTCTTTATATGCCAAGCCTATCTGAATCTATCCTTAAACATCCAAGGGATCAGCATTAACAATTGAGCTCCTTTGCTTCTCTATCTATTTTCTTACCTACCAAGATTGAACAATTTGGACAGGTTTTATTCTCTATATCTAAAACAAGTAAATTCAAACCATGAACTGGGCAAGATTGAACTGTTTGGCCATTCATCTATAGCAGCATAAAGTTCAAAAAACTGCACATGATACTTTATTTACAAGAAGCAAAGTGGTAGTGGCATTTGGACTTGCACACTTTCCTGGTCCTTTTTTATTGGGGTTCATTTCTTGACCATTTCATTATTTTTGCCCTTTGATTTTTCTTTTAGGGCATAGCCTCTTTTCATTTTGTAATTTTTTTTTTATCTTTTCAAAATATGGAAAACCTTTGCAGCAGGGAAAGGATGAACATATTAGGGATTTTAACCAGTCAATCATGAAATATGACACCTATTGGTATAGGAGCATAACACTGGCTCCACTTGGGGATGGCTTTTCTTGGTGAAAAGTCAAGAACAACAGGTCAGATGGCCTTATGTACAATTCTTGGTGCATTCTGAAATTTTCCTTTGCTGTAAGTGTTGAGTCCCAAACTTGCATCTTTCCTACACCCTTTTATAGCTTCTTCCCACTCATCTGAACCTCCTAAGTTATCCGTATCATTGCATATTAGTTAAAAAAGGGCATTTAAAGTGGTTTCTTGACTATGTGTTTGTGTTGATATTTGAACTAGATTTTTGCTTATAAGCTGCGGAATCTTGTCACTTTCCGCAACTAGCCCAGCTTTCCGCCACTATTTTTTCAAATTCTATATTGCAGGTGTCTTCAGGTGAATCGAGCCACATGGGCAAGTTGCAAACGATGTGGATATGGACCAAGTCCTATTGGCTCAGTCGAATTCATCAGAAGAGGCCATAGTCAACGGTGGGCAAAGCAGTGGTCAACTTAAGAGTCCTACAATGATAAAACTCTGTTTTTCACCACATGAAGCTTTGCGTGGTTGTTCCTAGATCTCAGGGGACAAATTAACACTTGTGGATTGCTCCATGAACCAGATCCAATAGCCACCCTCCAAAGATTGAATCTTCACGGCATCCATAATGCTAAATCTCAGGACGTGGTTGTTTACGTGTCTTTTATCAGTGCAAAGTGTAGGAAAACAATTATGTCATCCTCTGTTATAAATAATGCGTTCTCATATGCATATTAGTTAGCTTTTTGGTAATGTAATTCTGACTATTAACGAGCCCACTGTGTTGTAACTTTATCTCTGTGTTATGACTGCATTTTAATACATGAGAAGACTTTGTTTTTGAGCTCAATTCGTGGTTGATCGTTGATTGTCAGAGGATTGTGCAGAGGTGATCCGGATTTAAACAGGAACGCAACAAAATACAGAGATAACCATATACACAAAGATGCAGCGGAAATAATACTTCATTTCATTAATGGAAAATACTGAAATATGCTTACAACCGGAAATAGAAATAAACCAGCTAGGGCGATGGTAGCTTATCTCTGAGAAGAGATGTGTGGCTACATGCCTCTGAACTGTGTTACAATGAGGCTCGAAGGCCTATTTATTGTTGAGAAACAATGGAAAAACCCTTCACATTCCAAAACCTAACCCTGGAAGATGAAACGCCAAATTGTGGGCCCCGTTTTTGGGTAAGTTGGTACATCAACTTCCCGGGGTCGCGAATTGGTCGTCTTATCTCCGTTTGACGCGCATGATAGCCCGTTGGAAAGATCTCTCCGAGGACTACGACGGAAAAGACGATTTTTAGTCACGAAAAATCACTGGCGGTAGATTTCCCAAAAAACGTCGTTTAGGGCCTCAAAATGGCTCCGGAAGTTTAGGACCCGAAAAACTGCTAAAAATAGTAAATTGTGCTATAATTAAGGAAACTGAAAAAAACTGCACGAAGCACTAGAGGGGATCCAAGTCGAATTAGCGGGTGGCCACCAATATCCACCTGGATCAGTCTAGGTTATAGTGTGTATTATGTAGATTACATTTGTGTATGTCATTCAACCACGTCAAAAATTGGTCCCCCCAAGTCAAAACATATATTACATCGAACCTTCCATGTCAATCATGACATCAAACCCACCATGTCAAACATATATTATTTCAAGCTTTCCATGTCAACGTATATCACACCAAACCAGTAGATCTGTCATGATATCAGACCTACCATGTCAAATGTTGGACCCACCATATGTATACATTATCATTGGTTAACAATATATGTTACCCCGTTCTATTTATGGTAAACCATGTGGGATGGGGGCCGCACCCTCACAATTACCATGTGGAATCACAACACAACACAACCCAACCAAATCCACTGGTTAAAGCTCATGCATGTTCAAATAAGCACCATGTTGATCACCCAAACTGGTTTGATCTGTCTACAAAGATGTGCACTAGTTAATGAATTTGGGGTTTTTACTCCTTTTTCTCCGTTATGAACTTGCTTGACTTCAAAGTGGTATTTCTCCTTATTCCTTGGGAGTTTAACCAAGTGCAATATATCGATGGAAATTTCTAGAAGAGAAATATCCAACCAAACCATTTGCAACCTTGTTTGATCAACATAACTCCAACAAATGATCAATAATCTTCAAGCTATCATGCCTCCTTTGACATCATTGATGTGTCAACAAATGCTAAATGATATTCCAAGGCATCGTGCCTTCTTTGACATCAAATACATCATACATCATTTGACATCAAAGACATCACACCTCCTTCTACATCAATGGCATGACATTGGTTGTCAACAATGATAAAACTATGCCAAAAAATCTCCCCATTTTTCATTGATGGAAACATCACCAAACTTCAATGGTTATTGATGGAAATCGACAAAACTCCCCCTATCATCCTGCTGCAAAATTTTTCCTCATGATATAGTCAATGTAAGTTATCTTTCCTCATTGACACCAATGGAAAAGGTACCCATTGATAATGGTTGCTCTTCCAATAACCAATGACACACAATTACTACTTCTACTTGTGGACCTAACCCCACCTGTGAATGAACTCTCCCCCTGTGAATAAAATATCCTCCTGTAAATACTTCCTACATGTGGCTATAGTCATACTCCCCTTATGACTATGTTAGAGGTCATCCATATCACCTCCAAATTATTAGAAAATCACCTGCGCAAATCCTTGATCCTATGCAAGTGTCTCAATATCCAATTTGTTGGTTCACTACTCAACTTCCTTGTATTTCTCAATTTCTCTTTCTAATAACGTATCCCCCTTATGCCTAGGCTCCTTCAATATTCTACATTCACCTTGGACACCATTTCTTCTTCAAATTCCATCTCAATCACACATATATACTTGAAGAAGCCTTCACTAATGGATTAGATCTAAGTGATCATATTTATCCTTAGCTCTTCTTGTTTCCTTCTCCATGATTTAGTGATATTTCTCGGTTTAATAGAGAAACCTTCTTCTTTGAACCATCACATATTAATCCTACAACCATCAGTTATATGCCCTTAATTTTGGCATTTGTAGCATTCTTTATTTAGCTTGAATATTAGCATAGATAGCCCATAAGATTTTATGTTGGATGTTTAGATTTCATTGCCCATATATTTGTTCCTGGAAATCTGATTTTTTTGAAGGTGTTTCACGGACATGGAGTGGCAGCTACATCCATGGGAAAATATAGGTAGATCAACCCGAAGGGATCTACCCGCCAACCAAACTAGCAAGGCCTAATTCCAGGGGTGTCGAGGAGATTTGACCTTGTGACCTCGCCATAGGTGAGGTACTTAGCAACAGGAACTCGACCAACTAAGCTATCCCTTGGGGATGTTCCTAGAAATCTGATTATAGCCTCTATCTCTAACATAATCATTCTTGACATAGGAAATCCCTTGCTTTATTTCCAAATCTTGTATATGAAAAACAACGACCAAACAACATATTGATGTCTAGTTGATTGGAGGTTTCTTAAAGCATTTATCTTGGAGATGTTACTCCTTGGAAGAGATTCATATTTTTGTTGATCCTTGACTCATATTACATTTTTTCTTGTAGATCTATTGAGAGTATTAGAATGACTACCTAATGTAGTAGTGTTTTTTCATTCATCCTAGTTTATTTCTTTGCTCTAGCTGAATTTATGATCATCTTGTTGATTCCTTGTTCCTTCATGAGTGTTACTTGTGTTGCTAAAATGAACATGGTTATGCTAATATCTTGCTTGATTGGTGTTCTTATTGTTGGATTCTTAAACTAGTTCAACAATGCTCTTAGGTTTTTCTCCATTTGATATCCTTGAGCTTTATCCACCAACATAGCCCAAACATGTTTTCAATAATGGTGATCTATAGAGGATGAGGATGTTATCTAATGACTCATAACCTTTAATGAGCTTAAAGAATGTGATCTTTTTAATTATTTTCTTAAAAGAAAATTTTCTTCTTCGAATTTTTCGCAGTGTTCTTCCTTTTATTTTAACTGCTTTGAAAGAATCTCCTCTATCTTCTTGGTTTCTTCTAGTTCATTTTTCATAAGGATGATAGAATCTACATCATAGTCTTTATCCTTGTATTCTTACAGTTTTTTTTCTAGTTGATCTATCGTTTTTCTTAGAGGTCATAGTTCTTCCGAGGCACTTATAAATTCTCCTTCAAAGTATACTTCTACTTCAATCTCTTCTTCATTATATTGAACACTCATGGCTATGAACACTATCTCTCTCGTCACCATACATGCTTTCATTTATTTCACAACCATTAGCTTCTTTGGAGTACAATATTCTCTTTTTGACATTTCATCTTCTTTTATGATCATTAGATTTGAATTTTACTTCATCATCACTATCATTTACTTTTGCATAAGGAAATTGAGAATCATAATGTCATATTCCTCCACATTAAAAACATTTAAATGGAAGCTTACCTTTGACCTTTCCAGTTGCCTTTTTTAGCTTTCTTACAAATTTGGCTTCCTCTTTGTCTTATTCATGAATGGAGTCTTCTTGAATACCATGCTTGCTTCATTCCTTGGGTGCTTTGAATTTGGCTTCTCTGGATCATGTCTTCTACATTTTCGTCCTTAGTTCATATGTAGTAAGATTTCCATGATGGTCTCTATGTTTAACTTTTGAATGTCATATTTCACCTCAGTGGCTGAAACTTTAGATTTAACCTTGAGGGAAGAGATCTTAATATTTTATGAACAATATAAGCCTCCTTGGTTGTTTCATCGAAACCTTTGATTGTATTGAAAATACCATCTAAACGGAGGAAATATGAGGCAATATTTTCACCTTCTTCCATTTTCAAACTTTCAAAATGACCTCTATAAATTTGCAGCTTTGCCTCCTTTATTTTATCATTCCCTTCATTACAACTTTTAAGCTTATCCCACAGTTCTTTGCCTAACTTTCAATGCATCACTTTGACAAATTCAGTATTTGATAAACCACTTAAGATGGCATTTTTTTCCAATGCATTAAATATATATATATAGTTTTACCAATAGCATTAGTGGGAGGAGTTGCAGGTACTCAGTAACCATTCTCAACATCCATCCATACATCAATACCTAAAGACATGATGTATGTTTCCATTCTTATCTTTTAGAAAGCACAGTTCGTTCCAACAAACTGAGGAGCCTTGCCTAAAGATCCCTTGAGATTGGTAATGTTCCTTGTGAACAATCTTCCAATAATCAATTGTTACTGAATAAACCTGATATGATACCATTTTTTAGAAGTATGATTACATTGAGAGGTGGGGTGAATCAGTGTAATGGCCAATTTAACTGATTTAAACAATTTCATGATTTATTATAATTGAAAGTGTAACATTGCATCAATGAAATCAATCATCACATTAATACACATGAACACTAGATATACGTGGAAACCCTTGTGGGAGAAAACCACAAAACTTATCTTCTTTAATCTTTGATTACATCGATTTGCAGGCACCAACACCCAAAATCAATTTGTAGGCTCCAACATGATTGAGACACCAAACTCTAAAATATGAAAGCACCAACTTGTTGTAGGCTCCAACCTGATTGAGGCACCAACCATTAAAATCTACAAGCACCAATTTTTTGTAGGCTCCAACTTGATTGAGGCACCAACCATTGAAATCTGCAAGCACCAACTTGTTGTAGGCTCCAACCTAGTTGAGGCACCAAGCTTTGAAATTTGCAAGCACCAACTTGTTGTAGGCTCTAACCTAATTGAGGCTCCAACCTAATTGAGGCACCAACCTCTAATAGAGGCACCCACCTCCTTCACCAAAAAATAGTTGACTTCACAATCTTTCAAACTGTTGAAAAATGTGCAACAAGAAATGTTAAATTTAGAATGTGCTAAAAATATACCTGATAAAAATAGCATGTCTAAAAATAGCAATTTGGCTAGTGAGGTCATTGGGCACATTGGGTGAGAGGTGAAACTGCTAAAAATAGAAAGTTCAAAAAATAGCATTTCTGGGTCCCTTCCTATTTATAGCAGTCCCTAGTCTATCTATAGGAAGTAAAATTAATTTTGGTCTTAACAGTAGTTTAAAATATTAATTAATTAATCTCCATGAGTTAATTAATTATGAAAAAATAAATTTGAAGTCTTCGTGAGATCATGCAATTATTTTCTCCCTTGATTTAGGAATTTATCCCTTGATTAAAGGAGATAAGGTTCAGTTCTATAATGAGAGAATTAGTTGACTTAGTTCTAACTAGTCAAGTCCAGTTAGATTATTTTAACAATTTGTTAAAATAATAAAATATAGTTTGTTAATGCTTGCATGCATTTGACAACTATTATTTTAGATAACTGAGGATTCACTCATGGATAACTGTTGTGTGTCAATTCTATCAGAGACCCAGTTGAGATCAGATGTGGGACAGTGTACTATCAGATGCTTAACTATTTCTAGTAAGTAGTTTTACATGGTTAGGAACTAGTGTTCTCAAGGAATACGTAGTTGGACCATTGATTGTTTTTGGTATGTTGGAATTAATAGCATATGCTTTTGCTATTATTTCCTAAGCAAACTACATAAGGACCATAGGGAAAGCCTATATAAACAGGGCTTAGGTGGTTCATGAGACATATCTTCATATCTTCATAGTTCATTGAGAAATGAATAGCTTGAGAGCTAATTCTTCTTGTATTGTGAAGAGAATTTCCACTTGATCGATAATACATGGTTGGGGTTTTATGCTGGTACTTTCCCCTGGATATATCTTGTGTTATGTGTGATTAATTCTCTTGATCAGTTATGCATGTTTCTACTTGATGTTGCTCATGATTTCCATTATGCTTCCGCTTAATGTTTTGTAGAAGTAGAACAAGTCTTATGCTTTAGGATATTGCATATATCAGTTTGTTCTACATGTGCGATTTCTACAAACCTTTGAGGGATCAATCTTTAATTCACCCCCTCCAACAATACAACCCAAATAAACTAAAGAGGTTTTCCCAAATTCACACTTAGACATCTTCAAATACAATTTCTCTTTCTTTAAGACATCTAAAACTTGCTTAACATGCTTGACATGATCTTCACGAGTCTTACTGAAATCATAATATCATCTAAGTAGACTATGACAAAATTGTCAAGGAATGGTCTCAACAAGTCATTCATAACTCTCATGAATGTTTCAAGTGCATTACAAAGCCCAAATGGCATAACTAACCATTCAAACAAATCTTGTTTTGTCTTGAAAACAGTCTTCCAAATGTCACGTTCAAAAATTTTGATTTGATGATAACCGCTTATCAAATCTAACTTAGTTAAATAAACAACATCCTTCAATTGGTCTAGCAAATCATCAATATGCGGAAGAGGATAATAATTCTTTACTGTGATTTTGTTCAAAGCTCTAAAATACACACACATGGACCATGTACGCCCCTTATTTGGAACCAAGAAAATAGGAGACCCACAAGTATATTTACTTGGTCTAATGACCCCTTTGTCAAGTAGCTCTTGAATTTGCTTCTAGATTTCTGCATTCTCCAAAACTGGCATTATGTACATGCCAACGTTTGGAAGAGGTGCATTCTACTACAATTTAATCTCATGTTGAATTCCTCTTTAGGTGGAAACCCTTCAGGTCCCTAAAACATATTATCATGTGTTAACAACTTCAAACAAATCATGCTTGAGTTTTGCATCACATCCTTGGAAAGCTTCAGTTACAATAATATCTTTGGATTTGACCATCAAAAATACAAAATTCTTACTAGCATTTACAAGCCTTTTCATTTGACCAGCAATTACAAGAGATAAATTCATCTTCTTGCAATGTGCTCTAACAATATACTCAATTTCATGTTTAAAAATATGATATTTTTTGTCATGATGATAGAATATGGCTTTTCGGTCATATAAGTATGGACTCCCTAAACAAATTCCAAATATGTCAAGTAGTAAAACATGAAGCTCTACCTAATCAATCAAGTTTGCAGTGATGGTGAATTTAAGTTTACATTTTCTTATCACTCGCAATTTGGCATTATCACATACCCAACCCAAAGGGTGAGGTTTAATATGAGGTGTAGTTTATAAGTTTAGTTTCTTGACAATAGCTTCAGAAATAGGGTTTACTTGGGATCCACTATAAAATAAGGCATCAACTTTGGTATGTTTTGTAATGACTCTAATATGGAAAAGCTCGATTCTTTCTTTATAATTTTGAGGCTCAATAGGATTACTAAAACAAATAATACTTGCAATAGAAGTTTTACATTTCATTCCCATGGTTGTGATTTTTGTCTCATTGCCTGAATCAGATCCTAGATCTTGTTAATCTATTGTAGCATTCTTTTATTTCCCCTTGTTGTTAAACTTCTTTGGTCTCATTTCTGGATGTAGTTTCCAACAATGGTCTTCATCATGGCCTTCTTTTGAGCAATGATTGCATGTGATTTTCTCTCCTTCTTTCTTGATTGTAGCATTATTTTTTCCTTTGCCTTTAAATTCCCCTTTCTTTTGTCTCCAGATTTGAATGGCTTCTTGCTAGTCTCTTGAGGAACATTCTTCCCTCTTGCTTCTAAATGAGTTGCCTGAACACATACTTCATATAGATTTGTGGAATTAAAAATAAGAATTGCATCTCTCAAATAACTATGTAATCCACCTATGTATTTAAGGAGAGTGTCTTGTGAAGACAAATCTACAACAAAGATTAAAGATCTTATAAATTCATGTGCATAAATTTGAACACTGTTATCTTTAGCTTGTCTAAAAGATTTCCAATCCATAATTTATTTTCGCATATAAGCTAATGGATAAAATTTCCTTCTTAATGTAGCTACAAAATCATTCCAAGAAGAGATAATTTTACCACTTGTCTTCAAGTGTTCTTGAGTTCTAGCCTCGCATCATATGAGAGCTGCACTTTCCAAATGAAGAGAAGAAAGTTAGATCTTGGTCACTTCATCCTTAATCCTATGAATCCTGCAATAGACTTCAATCGGGTGAATTCAATTATCTAACTTTTCAGCATTTACTTCCCCATTGTACATAAGTACATGTATACTTATGTTTATGTGCACCTATGTGATGCCTGGAAGTGCCATGAACACTAGGTTTATGGGGACATAAATTGATTTTGGGGATTGTTTTATGTTAATGGCTATAAGTGTCGGCTTTAATTTATTGTTTTCATGACTAAAATAATTTTAATTTTAGATTTGTACATGACCATGTTGTTTTGTGTGTGTTTCCTATGTGATTGAAATCACGGGTTTTATTCTTTTATGGTGTTATCTCTTATTTTTCCTCTTGCATTGCCTATCAATGTTATAACAAGCCTTTGATTTACGTACAAAAGGTGTATGGCCTTGGGTCAATTTGATTGAAGGTGGAAGGGAAGCCACAAGGATTTTGTGAAAGAGAGTTCAAGAGGGATTCATGTAATTGACATGCAAGTGATCAACTGAGTTATTTCTAAGCAACGAAGAACTCCAATATGGGTAGATGGTGTGATCACCCCATCCCACATTTACCTGTTGTTACAGTCTCTCCAAGATAAACATGAGGAGTGTTACTCTGATATGAACCATCCTCCAAGTTCTAGTTATGGAAATGGGTTTTACTAGCTGAAAACTTACTGCCATCCCTCAGGGGCCCCAGATCACATAGGTATCTAACAATCACCACTAGTGATCAATCCTTGAGTTGGAACTTCATTTTCTTAGGCTTGGCACATTGTGCATGTGGTTGAAAGGCTTCAACTGCATGCATGAGCCTTCCTCCATATGGTTACAAGCGAAGTTTTTCATTTATGAGGGTGCGGTTGTGAAATCAATGCCACTTTTTTAGGGCTACCCTACACGACAATTCCGACAATGCCCAGAATTTTTCAAATTTAGGTCTAGGATAAACACAAGTCTAAGAAACCAATACTAAATCTAGATATTTCCCAAGACATGCAAATTACATGATAAACATTTTTTCAAACACATGGTAAACATAGTAGCTATAGGTCATGAATTCATATTTGATCATGATCTTCTTAACTTCATCATAGAATCATCAAGAAGGCTCAATGCCCTCACAAGCTAGTTGCAACAACACTTGTTAGCCCATGAATACATTAACCATTCAAAAACTTATCAAATGATGAACAAGGTCCATAGAAAAGCACATCAATCAACCATGCCTTTAAACAACATATAAGTAGAATAGAATCCATGACAAACTAGCCATAAGATAAACACAATAACCAATACATGTGCTCATTGATCAAAACACAAAAATGATTCACATTAACATATGAAAATGCCTACCAAGTTAGGAACTTCCACATACCACCCAATCATATATTGGGCTAAACCAAATCTTTGTTTTATCCTATCATCCCCATGCCATATTCCAAGCATGAATGTGGGATCATGTGGGTTAAACCAAAATAGAACCAACCAGGGCTTCCAATGCCCAAACAGTACCTCAACCCTTATCCATAATGATTTTACGTAAATCGATCCATAAATCACTAATACTAAAACAAACTTGCATGCCTCTGACTTCCTTCACTAACTCCAGAGAAATTTTCCTGTTTCGACCCATTTGTCAAGAGTTCAAGGAGAAAGACCATCTCCACCCTTAACCCTTGGTAATTTTCCTAAGACCACCTCAACTAGGCTCCAAGTCTACCAATCATCCAAAGCTTACTCAAAATAGAGAACCCACTACATCATGGCTATCTGGGAAATGGCAAGGCAAGGCTGAAACCACTATCAATCTAGGCAAACCACATGCTAATGACAACAAAATAATAAAATAACCCCATGCATCCAAATCTCAGCAATGAAATCACATGTGCAACACGTTACCTACAATGTCTTCCTACGGTAGTTGTTCTTCCAACTTTTCATTGTGATCCCTTGCCTTCCTCTACTTGTCCTTTGCTTGCTTGCTTGCTTGCTTGCTTACTTGCTTGCTTGCTTGCTTGTGTCTAAGTGCTCCCTCTCTCTTCTTTTAGAGCCCTATTTCTGAAAATGATCAAAAGTCGTCCAGAAACTACCAATTATTTCTATGATGCCTTTTTATGATTGATGTCTCATTTTTAATTCGTTTTCCTTCATTTTCTCTCTAATTTCCCTTGCATGCATATTTGTGTCTATTCACCTTCCTTTTCTACTTTTTTTCTTTTATTTTCTTAATTAAATGCCATTTATTGCCTCTTTTCCTTTTCCAATGTTTTTTCCAATTTCCATCGAGATTAATAAATCGCAAATGATTCCTAGTACAATATTTTCCCACTATTCAGCTTGGAATACATGTCCCATAACCTTGGTCTTATTTTATTTACATGGAAAATCAATTAGGGGATATTATAGATGGGTTGGAAAAATGCCAATTCTGAAACATGTTGGGTAGTTACTCTTGAGCATGACAACGATATGATGGCCAAGTGGTTGGCTAGTCCATGGGGAATGACAGAAAGTGGCATGGTAGCCATGCGAATGGCACAAGGGAAGTTCTCTACCCTTGACTCTCTCTCTCTCTCTCTCTCTCGTCCTCTCTTCTCTCTCTCTCTTCTCTCTCTCTCTCTCTCTCTCTCTCATATATATATATATATATATATATATATATATATATATATATATATATATATATATATATATATTTATAGGCTGGGGCGGGACTCTTCCGATTACATGTCCATTAAGTCCCTCAATGGGGGAAGGGTAGCCCAAGGTTGAACCCAGACTTCCGTTCGGTGAGACTTCATTTCCATGGCCATTGCCGCTTGAGCTACCCATGTGGACTATATATATATATATATATATATATAAGATTCCCATGATCATGCTAATCTTTGTATGCAAGTATGAAAATTCCATTTTGGCTTACAGGATTTTTCCAATGGCTCTTCTTGTGGAAGAGGGACTATTTAAACTTATTTAATGCATATGTGAATGGTATAAAAAGGGCCGTCATTAATGAGGACTCAAGAGTGAAAAAGTAGTTGTTGGACACCTAATCCTCAATGGGTTAGTGTGGAAGCCGAATACACAAAATGAGTCCAAGAGACCTTGGGATGTGGAACCCAATGGTCACAATATGTACTATAAATGTATATCTCTTGTTAATAAAAATGCACTCTCATGTTTTATCCTTCAGATTATGTTGCTGCCCATGTGTGTTTAACATGGTATCAAAGTGGGCGAATTCTGACCCTACTCCAATTTGAGCCCCTGGTTTTGTTAGTTTTTCTTTATTGCCTCTATCCTACTTGCCAGAGCTTGAGTGCTCTAATTGTCTACATGACCTAACGCTCCACTAATTTGGCCTCTGTCAGAAACACATTTTCTCATTTTTGGGCATTCTCTGCAATTGTCAGCGCTCTTTCTTTGCAACGTCCACTATTCGTCTGGCCATTTCATTAATTATAACCTTTGTCCCTATTTTCTGTGCATTTGATAACAAGCCACTCTTGATATGTACGCTAGTTATATCTCAAATTATTCCTTCTCCGCGTTGATTCCTAAAGACTGTTGACTAGTCCATTTGCACATTACCCACTTTTAATGTTCCTTCTCTACATTGAATGGTGCAAGCAATCCCTTCTCTGCATTCATTAAAACATTTCCATGCAAGCTGGTTCATATGTGTTGGAATGTATGTACACTGGTCAAATATTTGCAAGACATAACTGTGGTTTCAATGATGCGTGTGCTCCTACAAGAGAATTTATATATCATATGTATAATGCGTCGATGAATTACCTGTGAACTGGCGATGAGTCTTTGTGTTCAAGACTCCTCCTAGCATATATATTAAATTCGACGTCGAAGATCATGAACTGTGCACTCGGTCGAAACTCCTGTAATGAGAGAAGATTTGTTGGTAATGGTATGTATATGTGGTATATGTGTTGAACTTATATACATTTTGCATTAACTTACTCTTGAAGGCCGATATATGCATTATGGTGGGCGTACATGCATTGGATTTTTTTCAAAGGTCATATCATATATCATGGTAGAGATTATGGCTGGTGCGATGAGTTGCATTATGTACAAGGAATTGGCCCAACTACATACATATTAGGAGACTGCTTCATTTCCAGAAGTGTTAGCTTTCAAAGAAATGGCAGTTATATTAATCAAATGAAGTTTCTCGAGAAATTTTCTTCCTGTGATTTGTACTGGTTCAAAGTGGAAGAGAATAGTGATGGATAAAGCCTCTAGAAAGTCATAAGCTTTACATGTATTTTACGATGTATGGTCTCAAAGGTCTAGTGTTGTGAATGCTATGGTATCACGCTATATACCTCTAACATATACCTCTAATATATACCTCTGTTGAAAGCGCTGTAAAGTTTTTGTGTATTTACGCTTTGTGTATTTACGCTGACATATATTTAAGCTATGGCCATCTTCCCGACTCCAGTGGCATTCGTATACCCTGTCAATCATCGATCCCTGGAGGATCTTCAATACCAATTCATGCACATTCACTATGTCATTCCATTGGCTTGCAACCTTATGAAGCAAAGAGTATGATGTAGAAGACCATTTGGTATTCTATGGTATATTGAATGATGAATGTTTGCTTTGGGCCTTGAACTTATTTTGAAGGTCGTTTTACATGTGTTCATTGAATAATGGTATGCTGGAAACTCATGTAGAACTATTGCACTCATATTCTTATGATGAAGGACCAACGAAGAATAGTGTAAAGCCTCGTATGACAATTTGAACTCTGCGCAGCTTGAACCAGCGAAGATTTGATTGAAGAAGTTTGAAAGTTAAAATTATTATCTAAAGGCAGGCCTCGTCATCCACTTTCGGTCATATTTAGATGGGTTGAGGGTTTCTTTTCCCATGCAGAAAATATAATGTTGCATTTAAGACTATGTCGCTTCAAGAATATCTTATCACTGAAGTTTAAATACCTCTGCAACTTGTGGCCTTGAAAGTCTTTAATGTCTAGCAGACTTGAATGTCTTCATTTATGAAATGTGCGGAGTTTGTTGAGACCTAGATTTTTACAGTGGAGGTTTCAGAAGATCTATATACTTGTTATAGTGCCTAACAAAATGAAGCCGACTTTGGTTGAGGCCAACTTTACTACCATTTAAGCAGCAGTAAAAAATTGACTCATTACCATGACAGTATGGAGAAGAATATTGTATGGAAGTTGGTCAAATTAAATGCTCTTAAAACTAACAAGGTATGTTTTGTAGTAGTTTTTGTTTTCGAAGATTTAATTCCCTTCTCCTTCAATCAGACAAGAGGATTGAGGACAGATTGGTGCAGGTTTTGTTTGGTGGCTATAATAATCTTGTGTATTGATGCCATCAAAAGGCAAGGGTTTCTCAAGAACAGAAATGCCACATATATATTGATGATGTCTAGTTACAGTAATTAAGGAATAATCAGGTTGTATTGGTACAGTAAGCAAGGTTTTTCACAGTTGCATTTGAGCATAGCCTTGTCACAATGTTCTTGTAGCAGTACACTATAACTCTGTCGCTGGAACAATCACTTCACCTTTGATACAGTGTTTTAGCATTCAAGTGCAGTGATATCAAATACTCATATATTGTATTGATCATTATCAAATACACAATTTCAATGATATCATCATAGCATCAAATTTAACGTCTTCAACAATAATGTAGCTTCATTATCTTATTTTTTATATGGATTGTAATTGGTGCTTGTTGGTTGCACACTGATCATTTGCTGCACATTTATAAAGGATATTGCTAGTGGGTATTACTTTTCTGCATTGAGTAGTAGTTGTGATCAGTTTTTAAGGTGTAATTCTGACATTAAAGAAAAATTGGCCAGAATTAATGAAGTATTAGAGTTCCTCAAAACTTTGATATTGTCTACTACTCATGATACATTAAAAATCAGCGAAGTTTCTCTCATAGACATTCAGGTCTGTCTACAAAATGCACAAGAGAAAATTGATTTTTTGCAGCTCGAATCTCTGCTACAACAAGAAGAATTAAAACAAAGTCATTTTGAACATGTTTCTGTTTAGAACATTGAGACTGCAACCCATCAGAAGCAAGTCAATAATGTTATAGTTGGCTCAGATTTAGTACCCAATAAAGCAGTAGTTGTACATGTAGATGCAGAAACTTAGTCTGCACTTCCCAAGCCCATCACCAGACCTTGGGAACAACTTGTCCACAACAAACACAGAACTGGTCTTGGATATGACAAGGACTTGTCCTTTCATATTCCAGACTACTCAAAACCCATTCAGTTTCAGAGTGCTGGATTCATTCATGAAAATTCACCTGCTCCTCATGACAGTTCACCTTTAGTTGTTCTAGATTCTGCCCCTCTTCCACAACAATAACAACAACAGTAGATTGTGAAATTCCAACACTATGACTGAGTTGGCCATTTGAAAGATTAACGCTTTGATTTTCATCCATGTAAGCACTGTCATAAAACCACCCATTATTCACACAAATGCTTCAGAAACAAACGTCCTACAAGAACAAAGATTCATCTTGGATGGATTGCTTCTTGGCAATGGGCATCAACATCCAAGAAGATATTCCAATCACATGTCAGAACTTGTTCCAGAGTATTTAACAGTCTTGCAGTCGAGTTTTCTCCATCATCTCACCTTGTATCTGAGGAGGGGGGGGGGGAATGATGGTCATCTACAAGCTTCAAAGCCACATAAAGTGAACCTAAGCCACAACCTGCCATACCAGATTCAGAGTTGTAGCCAGAGACAAAGATGCCCCTAAACATGCCTTCAGTTGGTAATCTGGGACACTTCCACTAGCAGAAGACTTCAACTTCTTACCAGTTTCGGAAGAATTCCAAGAACAAAATTGAAAACACTTCCTCTAGCAGAAGACTTCATCTTCTCGCCAGTTTTGGAAGAGTTCCAGGAATTGCATTAAGCATTCCAGATTTGTTGGTCATCCATAAACCATCACAGGTTGAGACTTCCCTTCTCAGGTTGAAGTTCTCCCTTTTATGCGGGGTGAGACCTCCCTTTCATGGTTGAAGGTTTCCCTCTTCAAAACAATAGGAGCACTTCCTCTAGCAGAAGACTTTAGCTTCTTGCCAGTTTTGGAAGAGTTCCAGGAACTGCACTAAGTGTTCCAGTGTTGGTGGTCATCCTTAAACCACCGCCCTTTATACCAACATTTTAGAGAGCACATTCACGCTAGTGCTGCCATGCATTTTTTCACATTTTGTATTACAACTCCCTTCTTGGACACATACATAACCCTTTGGATTAAGGGGGGAATGTTGGACACCTAATCCTCATTGGGTTAGTGTGGAAGCCGAATAGACAAAAGGAGTCCAAGAGACCTTGGGATGTGGAACCCAACGGTCATAATATGTACTATAAATGTATATCTATTGTCAATAAAAATGCACTCTCATGTTTTATCCTTCAGATTATGTTTCTGCCCATGTGTGTTTAACAGTAGCCCTGACAGATCTATAATTTTAATGTCATGTGAACATGATTTATAAATTATGCCCATGTTATATTATGAACATGGAATGTTGAAGGATATAACAACAAACTGAAAGCAATTGATCTATGACATGCGGGGAAAGACACTAGAGGTAGTGTTTCCTAATGTCTATGGATGAAAATAGTGAGGTATTTGGAATGTCAACATTGTTGAATACATATTGCACTGTGTTATGTGTGTTGTATATGTGTTATGTTGCACATGTGAATTCATTCTGCATATCATTTGTATTTGTATGTGTTGTGGTACATTGTGTATACATGCATGTGTTGTGTATTGTTTTTGGGAAGGTAGGTATCGCATTGTTTGGGCCATTATCTTGCGTAATGTGTATGGAACAGGAAGATATGGGGTTTCCTAGGCCTACGAAGGGGTGGAATACACATATATTCTTGTCAAAAGAAGACTATGCGGTTGGTAATAACTACTTGTTTTGGTAGTTCCCATATTCATAGGGTAGTGATTGGGCTTACGTATATTTATTTGTTACTAAGTGCTCACCATGTGGCTAATGAACCACTTAGTAAATTTGAAATTAAAGAGAAGAAAAGAGAAGAAAAGGCTCTATATGCTTACCAAGATTGGCAATGGATCTAGTGTGTGTATGTGGTCAAAGAGAAGAGAAGGAACTAGGTGCTTGTCAATCTTGGAAACCGATCTAGTGTGTGTACATGGTGAAAGAGAAAAGAAAGCACTAGGTGCTTTATAGGTTTGGCAACCGATCTAGTGTGTGTACGTGGTCAAAGAGAAGAGAAGGAATTGGGTGCTTGTTAGGCTGGAAACTGATCGAGTGTGTGTACAGGAAAAGAAAAAGGATATTGGGTGCTTTTCGAGATGGGTTACCGATCCAGTGTGTTTAAAGGAAGAAACAAATAGAAAATTAAGATAAGTATCAATATTTCATTGATTTCTGAACTTTTAAATTATGAATCTAAACCAATATTCTGATTTATTATGGTTTGGGTTATGAGCTAACTTGGTTTTACCATGATATGAATTAAAGTAGAATTCCATTTTCACCCCAAGAATAAACTACTAATGAGGCATGATTTAAAATTATCACATTTTCCTAATGATGGGTACCATTACAACTGTGTGCCCATGATGCATGAATGGATATTGGACTGCTTGTTCGAATGAATGAAGTTGACCATAAGGTGGAATGGCAACAATATGCTAAAGTCAAATATTTTAGGAACAGAGCCAATGTGGGACACTAGTACACAATAGTGTCCACTGATCGTCGTGAAGCATGACATGACCTATATAATAGTTTTTGAGGCAAGAATATGCCATGGATTTGAACTCCTTCCGATGCATGGAATCCTTTCTAAGGAATGTATTTCCCGAGGGACTAAGAACCAAATAAGGAGATGCCTAAAATTGTAAGGAGATTGTGTGCACAGAGAGGGAGTAATCGCATGGCCCGAGGGACTAAGAAGCAGAAAAGGGCAGTCTAGAAAATAAATTGTGGTTCTTAGTCATGAGCATAGTTGATTGGGGGTGTGCCTAGAAATAATGAGCTAAAATTGTTTGCTAAGGTAACTAAGGGATCACCATAACAGTTCTGGAAAAGAGAAATCCAAGTTGGTCTAGATATCCCTAAAGCATCCAAATACTACAAGCACAATAAATGAAAAATGATTGAATTATGACTTAATGTCTATCATACTTTTATGAGATGGTTTAATTCTAACTTGATGTTATCATATCTTATTTTTTGGTTGAGGCAAATGCATAGGAAAATGTAAATGATGTAAAAAATTTAGTTTATAAAGCTCCATGAAATAGTATGTCTATTTTTTTAAAGTGTATTTCCCTGTATATGTTTCATTGAATGTCGAGGATGGTGTTCCTCCAAGGGGAGGGGGGGGGGGGGGGGTTTGTGACAACCAATTGCTTATCCTCATGTATGCAATCTAAATACTTTTATAAATTAAAATGCTAGGAGATGGACACAGATTCCATTGCTTGAGGCAAGACATTGGTTGAGGGAATTCTTGTATTAAATATTAGTCCTGGTTGGTTGAGTGCGTTGATTGTGCCATAAATTAGTTGGTAGAAGAGGGACAAGGCTAGGTGTCCTTTGATTTCATTAGGAATTAAGAAAATGAAAAAATATTAAAGTAGCACGGGATGCCCTACCTACGAGAACAGTACTTCTATGACATTATTGAGCAGAGGGGGGAAACTAGTTGTGGAGGAGGAAATAGAGATTATTCAACCAATAGATACATGTGCTCTCAGGGGGGATCATAGAGAAATACACACACATAATACACTGAGGGAGGAAATAACTTCCTAGCATGTAGAAGCTACAAAAGATACAAAGATGGTGGCATTTTATAAATTTCATAGAATAAGCGAAAAGATAGCAACTCGAGTTGTATAGTTGGGCTCTGAAGAGACCTATAAACCAACTAACATGCCCTATTAAAACTTGTTGGGCACAAAATTACAAAAGAGAAATGGCTTGACTTGGGGATGGAGGCAGGGTGGCATCGTGGTGTTCTAATTTAGTTATGCATTCATTGAAGGCTTCTCTCTAAAATCACTCCACCTAGAGCTCTGGAATCTGGCTTGGGGATGATAGATACATGTAATAGTGGTTTTATCTTGTTTACGGTTGGATGGAGAGTTAGATTCCCACTCTAAGTTAAAACACCTCTGCATTATTTAAGATGAGTGTTCTCATGTTCTTTATTCATAATAAAATATGTTTACATTCTTGGTTGAGATGGTGATATCACTATAAGAGGCATGTCTACATTATTATTATTTATAAAATTCAGTGATGTGATGTGTTAATGTTTGAAGGCACTAGAATAGCATGCAATAATATTAACTAGATTACATATAGCAATGTTTAGTATGGGATTCCTTCTTATTGCATAATTTTGATTTCACTAGTAACAAGCTTTCATTAGTGTTGCTTATGTTGTGATGTGATGACATTGAGGATTTCCTCCTCTTCTATCCTTATCAACCTATAACTTTATATGGTGGTCTCCTCCATTACTTTAGTAATGTATACTTTGGTTTTTGGATTATATTTCCATGCTAACAAAGAGTTAAATATAGAGTGAATATTTCATTCAATGTTATGGATGGCATTTCTTTAGGAGCTTGGATGATTTGACTTATGTTCTTGCACTTCACAAAAAGTTGCATCTCTACTATGCACATGGCAATGTTGAATTCCTCCATGTTGGGGCTAACTTACATTTTATGTATTGTCATGGTGATGGAGCAATGTGATAAACCCTTATCTTAATGGCTATTCATGGTCATGGCGTTCATGTAGATTCATACTCTATTAGCATGGATTAGCATGGATTTATATACTTATTATATAATAAATATATTATTATAATAGTATATATATATATATACATACTACATACATTACATATACATTATACACATACATACATACATACATACATACATACATACATATACATATACATATACATATAATCTCCTTCCTGAGTAGTAGAACATGAACATGTTTTGATAATAAGGTCTCTCTTTGCTGCATATAAATTGGGGTAGCATATTAGAGATCCCTCTATCATTGCTAGCTTGTTAACCTATCCATTTTATATATATGTTTCTCTAGATCTTCTCCTAATGCAGACCCTCAGATTTGGGTTAATGTATTCACTATTTTCAAGCATAGGGCTGAAAGAGCCTTGTTCTCCTTTTTGATGAGAAGATTACCTCAAGAGTTGGAGGATTTGGTTTTATATTTATTGTATGGGCATGAAACTACCTTCAAGCCATGGGCATTAGTAAGATTTGTTCCTCATGGATTTCTATACATTTGCATGATTCTAATCATGTGCAAAGGTTTTGGTTTGTTGATTTGATCATTTGTGAGGTCATATACCTCTGCAAGTCTAAATGGAAAAGTTTATGGCCTGGAAGGATAGGACCTGTGTGTGCTCCATAAAACCCTAAGGGTAGGAGTCACACTTTGGTGCAGGCCAAGTTCCCAAAGAACAACAATGATCGAGCTATGGTTGAACCCTACACAAAGGGCCTTAAGAGGCTTGTATGACCCAATATTTGGGTAAACCCACCATGGCTTCGACCAAGAATATTCACTTGCATTCATGGGATGGTTTCCCTTATCCTATTGACAGCTAAGCTTATCGCATTAATGTGAATATCTAGCTCCTTACCATTAGTGATCCCTTCCTCCAATCCCTGTGACCAAGTGCATAGTTGTGGTTTATTCCCAAGATTCGGTGGGGAAATCGATGACTCACAAGAGATCCAATATGACATAAGCCCATAGGGTTTCATCCTGGAAGCCACAAAAGGTCGCATAAGGGGGAAACTCGGGCTAACAAGGACTGGTGTAATCTCTTTGGTGAAAGACTCAGGAAACTTTATGATTTAAGATTGGAACCTTAAATAGACCTGGACAAATTAAATGGTAGGAGATACATACATCTTTTGATTTACTAATTTAGAATATTTGAATGAAGATGTTTGTTTAGTGTATATAGAAATTATTATAAAAGAAAAATATGTATATATATTTTTTTCAACAAAGATAAAATATTTTATTTTCGAAAATGTGAGAAAGGCCACTCAGGGAGTTAAGAATTCCCTTTTTAGTCAGGAAAAATGTTACAAAGAGTTATTTATGTCCCAAATAAGAGAAAAGGGGTAGTTCCTGATTTTCCTGAGGGTTTTTTTTGGGGGGAATCCGATAAAAAGGGGGGGTAGGAGGGCACGAGAGAGATGGTTGGAGAGAAATTCCATTGATTGGTTAAGCAAGAATTAGCTCAAAGAGTCTAGAAGATTAAATTGGATGGAGATAAATGTCATTATTCCAATTCTTGATTGGGGTTACCATGGGAGAGAAATACAGTGATCACCAATACACCATTTGGAGATAGAGACTAATGAAAACCCTTCGTTGAGTAGAGTATTGCTCAGGGGTGGAAGTATAAACTTCCATGATCTATGAAAGTATTGTTATTTGACTAAAAATGGAATACTACTCAAGGTTAGTTAGATAAGAATCTAACTTAAGGTCAGGAGGGCCAAGAACGTCTTTGAAATTTAACATAAACTTTAAGATAAATATATAAACCTTATAACTAAAAGGAAAAGAAGTATGAGTTGTTGTGTATGTTTTATCTAGATATTGTAGTTACTGTGTATGATTATTAGTTGATGAATTATGAAGATATATGCATTGTATGTCTTGTATTCTATTTGGTGCAGGAAATTGTAGATACTATACAAGTATCAGAAATAAAGGTAAAAGATTAAAACAAGGGCACAGATGAAAAATGCCCAGAGAAGTTGTAATAGATAGTTTATATGAAGTTGTAAAAGGAAATTGTGGTTAAACTAAAGGTTTTTGTTACAGACCTTGTATAATTGTAAATGCTCATGGGTGACTTGTTACCTTATCTTCCTTAAAAAAAAATCTCAGGGAAAATTATCTGTTCAATACATAATTGGTTAGAAAGGAAATGGTTTGCACCTCACTATCAGACCACAGGTCCAAATGCTTGCCATAGTCCCTAGTATAATGGTACAAAGAAAAGAAAATCTCTAGCTACTCACTGAAAGGAAATACTTTATTTCATCATTTTATAACTACAGATAACCAAAAAAGAATGTGTAACTAACAAAATCCTTAGTTGGATAGAAATTGCATGCAAGTAGAAATATTCCTTCTCGATATTATTAGCATAGAAAAATATAATAAAATATTGTACAAAATATTTATTTTCCTTGTAAGAGAAAATATAAACCAACTTATAATATTGCAGAACCAACTCAAGTTACAATCCATAGAATAGTCTCATACTCTAAAATAAAAAAGCAAGAACTCATAGTCAATATTTAATATAACATTCAAACATTTTTTTCTTTTAACAAGAATTATCAATTACAAGTCTCGACTGAAAGGGCCATAATCTCTTTTCTAAATGAAAATGGCATTGAAACAAAAATAAAGAGGAAACCCTAGATGGTTTTTCATGGTTCCAATAAAACAACTAACAATAGAAGTCATAGCTAGAGAGGCTATAAATTTCTTTAAGGAAATTTATAACAAGACTTCTAAAAAACCCTAGAGGAAAGTTTCTACCAAAATATTCAAATAAAAAATAAAAATGAAAACATATTTCTTGGTAACAAAGTTATCTTCGCTTAATATCCATTTGAACCTGAATAGAGAAAATAACATGTATGTTAAAATATAACCCGAGAACCTAGATGGATCCATCGACAAGCTAAGGGAACCGAATCTTGGTCTTATGGCTGAAAACACTCTTGCAATCTTGTGGATTAAGTAAGTAATAGAATAACTCTGTGATGGTCAATAAATAGGAAGAAAATGAAACCCTAAGAAATGATATTGCAAGCAAAGGGATTTATAAAAAATCTATAGGTCTCTTGAAAAACTCACCGTAAAAAACGAATTATAGATGTACCTATGAGTGACATGAGGAAATCACTTCTATTGTAAGAGAACACCATGACACTCATAGAAAAATAAATCACGATTCTGACTATGACTAATGATCATTTCTATGTTACATTGAGAAGGAGAGAAAGCTACAAAATTTACCTTTTGTTGAAGGTAGACGAATATGTTATGGTAGTATTTCCAGAAGGAAGTCCTGTTTGAGAAGATGAAATATATGTGCATCTAGGGCAATTCACACCAGAGAATTGATAAATATGATGAGGGAACTACATAATGAAATAGTTGATCTTCAAACAAATCAAGAAATATTACGGAAGGCTAATGCAAAACAAGAATATGGTGATAATAAATCTATCAAATCAACTCAATTCCAATAGAGTAGAGGGGGTAGGGGAAGGAGGAAATAAAGAAGACATTGCTGGAAGAAAAAACATGGAAGAAGAAGTGGGTAGGAGAAGAAGATTGTTTGAAGAGGGAGAACAAAGTTCATCAAAAGTTGGGAATAAATCTAAAAAGAAACCGTAGGTATAATTTCATGGATAATATAAGAAAATTAGGCCCCCAACTTATGATGGGGATTCAGAAGAAGCAACATAATGGAAGTTGTTAATATTAATTGTTATTTCCAAGTTTTTGACTATACACCAAAGCTAAAAGCTAAGTTTCCCACCTACGAGTTGCAAGGGAAAGCATCATTAAGGTGGGAAGAAGTCTAGACAGTTCATGGCCTAGAAGGGAAAGAGGTCAGTTGGGAAGAGTTTCAATGACTATTTAAAGAAAAATATTTAATGGAGCACAACTTTGACAATTGAGAAAAATAATTCCATGATCTGAAATTGGGTCAAATGACCATGGATGAATTAATAACCAAATTCACTCATTTTTTGCAGTATGTACCTTACATTAAAGAAGAGAAGGCCAATGTTCAGTGGTTCATAATTTGCTTTCCTTTATCTTTTAAAGAGCAAATAGAATACAACAATCCAAAAACTATGGATGAAATGATCCATAAGGCTAGGATTTTCTACCAACAAGCAAAACAAGAGAATGATAATTCAAATTCTTGGGCTAACAAGAAAAGAAAAAACACACCTTACAAAATAATAAGGGAGCAAAGAATGGGTAAGCAAAGAAAAATGGTAATGGAGGACAAGGCCAAAATTTTAACAGAAATAATGGACAGAACCAAAAATTGCAGACACAAACTCAAGTTGGATCAAAGCAAGTAGAGCGGAGTAAAGTCCCCAGTGGTAAAGATAGGTAGCTACTAAAGTGTTGGGGTTGTAGAGAACCTAATCTCTTATGAAATTTACCCTACAATCCAAGATCTATGAAAAAACTTCATAATGTACATGAAGCTTCCACCATTAATGACATAGATTGAAATATTCCTCACATTAGTGCAATATTAGAAGAATGTCAGGCATAACACTAGTCCACTATGGTGGAAGCACTAGTACAAAATGAGAGATTAGTGACTACATGACTAAAAAGGTTGGTCACCACAATTATTTCAAGTGAATTACTACTAAATTTGAGCAAGTTTAAGTGACCTAACTATATGACTAACTTAAATGACTTATTTATTCTAGGAGTAAAATATTTGACTAGATAATGAGTGAAAATATTAAAAATGATTAAATCACTACTATAGTCCAATAATAAAAATATGAACAACTAACAAGTATATGAATTAGGCATTTATCTTAGTCATTTTTAATTGTGTCACTACAGAAATGAAAAATTGAAATTTTGATACCGAAGTGTTACATTTCACTAAATTTTAACAGTACAAATGGATTTAGAGACCTCCTTAAAGGGACAAAGGGGTCTTTGAATCCACCTACAACATTGAAATTTAGAGACCCATTTAAGGGGGTCTCTAAATTTGTCTGTAATGTTAAAATTTAAGTAGATGGATTCAACTACCCCTTCAAAGGGGTCTATGAATTCATCTATAATGATAAAATTATAATAGTTTTATACAATATAGTGTATAAGTTTACAACATATAATAGGTGTATACTCCCTTTGGAAGGAAGGACAAGAAATTATAGAGTTTGATACTGATATAGAAGGGTTTTAAGGGTTAATAGGAATTTGTCCCTCACTTCTTAGAGAGATGACACACTATTTGTTGTGGGATTTTTATGGTGTTATTACATATGATTGTTGATTATTGCACTAGATTCATAGAGACAACATTTGTATAAATTTGAATTCAACGTATGTTGATTTAAAATTATTCAATTAATATAATTCTACATTACTGTAAAGCCATATTATTCTATAAATAGTCCTATAGATACATGCACTAAAAATATGTGAACAAATTCTACTAGCTCATTCACATTCTTAGAATGTGCACACACTATTATTAGAAAACCATACATGTTAACAACTCATGTGGTTCTTTATGTAGAATAACATGCCATGTCTCCCATATCCAAGATGAAATTTGAATATCCCTTAGAGAGTATCTATGTGGCTGTTTGTGGGTTACTTCATGTTCCTTGGACTCTAGAAGCTTTGTTTAGGGCCTAAGTCCCTCTTTTCTCCTGCCTTCATGATAGTACATTCCCGAAGACCCATTCTTATCATGTAAACCATATCATTGGTGACAAAGATCCCCCATAGAGGCCAAATATCTCTTAGAGATGTCCTTTGTGGTAGCTCAAATACTTGTTCAAGACAATTGATCATGGAAAGATTCAAATATTAGAGGTAAGCTTTATACTCTTCCCTCTTAAATATGGGTCCCCAACAAGCCATTTGACTTGTTGTGATAATGTTCTATATCAATTAAATTATACATAAAATTCTATATCAATTATATTATTCATTGTTGGATTATATTAAAATCACATAATCTTTACAACTAGAAACTCCTTAGTATCAATTATATTAGTAAATTAGAAATAAATTTCATATAGTATAGGGACTCAAATCTAACTAGCCTTTCATAACATTAATTTTAAAATATTAGTATTATAGTTATAGGAATATTAAGAGTAATAAATCCATACTATCATTAATATTAGTAAATTACTATTAACATATTAACATAATTATAGTTAGCATTTTACTTTATTATTAATAATAATATTCCCTAGATCTATTTTTACTATTAACATAAATATAGTTAACATTTTACTGAAATAATAAACATGACTAACATTATAGTATTAAAAGAAATATTCATAATTATTATTTTAGCATTCAGAACATTAGAAAATATTATGATAATATGTATTAATACATTGAATAAATTTATCTAATAAAATTGTTATAATTAAATAATATTAGTAAATACAATTTTGGTCCATGCCCTTATCCCTTGGTCCAGTTCGGTTGGCTAGTCAAATTTAGTTGTTTCATGGTCAAATATAGCCATTAGTCTGATATAATTGTCTAGTCTGATATAGTCGTTTCAAAGTCAAACATAGCCAATGGAAGATATGCTCTCCCTATTTAACATGCAACCATGATCTGATTCTTCAACTTGTCTTGACAATGAACCACACTCGTTGGTTTGAAACACATCGACAAATGTATCATAATGTGATTTACGATGAAAAATCTTCTCATAAACTTGATATGGATCACAGAAGACTTAATTCAATAATTGAATCCCTGCATGGAAGAGCCACTGAAACTAAGGTTCATCTTTTTGAATGGGCACGCTTGCAGGTTTCAAAGTTGAAGTCAGATCTCGCGTTTCTTAAAAGATGTAGAGATTCCTCTATCATCCCAGTTTTTGTCCAGATCAATCATCGCCTCCACACTCCTTAGAACCATCGAGTCTTTCGAAAGGCCAATTTAGCATTGTTGAGATCTGAGATTCGCGGGGTTAGAAGTTCCTTGGATATTCTTTCTTGAAATCTTTTGGATTTACATTTGGAACTTTCGGGCTTGATTTCCGCCTCCCTTTGGGCCAGAATTGATGCATGTTCAACGTTGAAATGCCTACATATGGAAGATCTCTGGAGGCAAAAACAAGCTTCTAAATTTCAAAGATTGGCCCAAAATTCTTCAGTGTTCAGTGACCCTCTCATATCTTTGGATGGAATCTCCCATAGCCAGCTTTCTGTCAATCAGAGGCTGACCCTCTAGACCTGGGCTTGTAGTCTTTTTGGCTCAGCCCACCCACCTGTGATTCCGACAGAATCTTTGAGGTTTGTCGAAGAGGTCTACCCCCATGGCAGCCCCCATCTGTTCCATGGCCATGTCTTACCTTCAGCTAGCAGCCCAGTCCCTCAAACACTATCCATCTCGACTGTGGTGCAGTCTTCTCTCAGCCCTTCGGACGAGCCTTTCATCGAGCCCAGTTTCGGGGTTTATGTCTCACCAAGCTCCTCTATGACTATAGTGCCATCTCCCTGTCATCTGCCTGCCCTCATCGCTGAGTCCAGCCACAAGGCCCTCTCCTCACCTAAACCGAGTCCATCACATGGCTCTGTTATTAATCCTCATGCTGGTATGTAGTCACCATCACCTGAGCATGCACCCCTCCCTTCTGGTCTGCCTGTCTTCCTCACCGAGTCCTACAAACAAGTCATATCCTCACCTAATTCATATCCTCACCTTCTGGATTTCTATCCGATCGACCCTATCTGGATTCTTCAACCTAATCTGGATCAGAGCTTAGTGGGCATGTCTCACCTTCAGCTGATAGCCAAGTCCCTCAAACATCGTCCAGCTTCATCGCGATGCAGTCCTTGCTCAGCCCCTCAGATGTGCCTTCCATCAAGCCCAGTTTCAGGGTTTATGTCCTGTCAAGATCCTCTGTGACTATAGCACCATCACCCTGTTGTCCGCCTACCCTCGTCACTTAATCCAGCCGCAGGGCCATCTCCTCACCTAAACCGGGTCCATCACGTGGCTTTGTTATTAATTCCCAGGTCAGTATATAGTCATCGTCACCTGGTTGTGGCCCCCTCCCTTCTAGTCCGCTTGTCCTTATCATCGACTCCAGCAACCAAGTCATATACTTACCTAAGTCGAATCCGAACAATGATTTAGATGTAGGTTTGTTGAGACCTATCAACGAATGTGGTGAGGACCATAATTTCTATATGACTGTTATTAACTATAACCATAAACGAGGTGATAATCCTTATGTCGATAATCTGGATGTAGGTGTAGCTTTATGTAATAATAATAATAATAATAATAATAATAGAATCAAATATTAATAGCATTAATAGTTTGAAACACAATAATGAGAATAAGGATAACATTATTAATAAAAATAAAGAATATATGATTTATTATGAGTGTGATTCATCCAATAAGAATCATAGTAATTATAAGAAATTTAATGATAATAAAAATAACTATAATCTTGCCCCTTCCTCTCGGAATAATAAGGTTATCAATCTTTCTAGTTTCTCTTTTCCCCCTTTTGTTTTTAATCTTCTAGGTAAAAGTTTAAATTTTTCCCTGGCCCGTAAAAAGATCCCAGTAGAAGACATTATTTGTGACGTAGAATTTGGTATTAGGGGTTTACTTGATAATATTAAGGAAACTATAAGGCAAGATTTCACCATTGTCCTCAGGAAGGCAAAACCCCCCAGCAACAACATTAGCAAGGATGAATTTGATGCCCTCAAATCCTTAAACTAGAATAAAGATGGCGTGGTTTTAAAATTCAACAAAGGAGGGGCTGCTGTCATCCTCAACAAAGAGGATTATCGCCAGAAGATGTTAGATCATTTGTGTAACAATGGAAGTTATAAAAATCTTTCCAAGAATCCCCTGAAAAAGATCTCTAGGACTGTGGCTCTTGCTATCAAGTCCAGTAGCTCTGTCGGTTCCTTGTGTCATTAACTCATTGACAGTAGCCACATCACTGCAAGGATCTATGGGCTTCCAAGGATTCACAAGGAGGGGAATCCTCTAGGGCCCATTGTCAACACCATCGGTGGTCCTACCTACCTTCTTGCTAAATACCTTGCCTTGAATCTTAGATCCTTAGTTGGCCTTACAGAGTCTTTCGTCAAAGACTCTGCGTCCTTTGTTGAAGAGCTTATGGGCATAAAGCTTGACCCTGGGGACATTCTTGTGAGTTTCGATGTGGTCTTCCTTTACACTTGCATTCCTATAAAGGAGGCTATGGAGGTTATCAACTGACTTACGGACCCTGATACCTCTTGGTTAGTTGAGATCTATCTCACTTCCACTTTTTTCAGCTTCGAAGGCGAGTTCTTTGAGCAAACCTATGGTGTTGTCATGGGCTCCCCCCTATCCCCTATTGTTGCTAATATTTTTATGGAAGATTTCGAATCCAAGACTTTGGCCTCAACCCATCTCTTGCCCAAGCTTTGGAAGAGATTCGTAGATGATATGAATGTCACCTAGTCTCATGGCCAAGATGAGTTGGATCTTTTCTTTAAGCATCTCAATAGTCATTCCTTCGCCATTGAGTTCACTATGGAACAAGAAGTCGATGGATGCCTTCCTTTCCTTGATGTTCTTATTTTGAAGAATAATGACGGTTCCCTCTCCCACCAAGTGTTTCAGAAGAAAACACATATTGAGTAGTATCTTCATGCCAACCCCATCATTTCCCTGCTCAAAAGTTGGGCGTTCTCAACACGTTTGCTACTCGTGCATTGAGAATCTCTGATGAAAAGAGCCTTGATAAAGAGAAAGCCCATCTCCTTAATGTATTTGTTAATAATGGTTATAGTAGGCATCTTGGTCAGAGGGATTTCCTTAAAGACAACAAGAACTTGTTGGTCAAGAAAGACCCTAAAGATCGAGTCTGAGGGGTCCATCAACCTTTTATCCAAGGGACCACTCATAAGATTGCAAGGATTCTTAGGAAGGATAATGTTGCGTCGAACTTTAGACCCCTTAACACCCTTCATAATTCCCTCTGATCGGTAAAGGATCTAATCGACCTTAAGGACATGAAAGGTGTCTATATTATTCCTTGTTCTTGTGGGACCCCCCACATTGGTGAGACTGGTCACTCTATTAATTAGAGGATTAATGAGCACTCAACAGACCTAAAACATGGGAGGACCCCGTCTTCTACTCTTTCAGAGCATGTTGAGAAGACTAAGAATCATGTTTGTGTTAAGGAGGCCCATGTTATTGATAAGGTTCCACAGTTTCATCACCGAAAATTTAGAAAAGCCACTGAGATTGAAAAAAGGCTGAGCAATCTCAATAGAGATGACAGCTAGAAGATCAGTAGTTGTTGGATCCCTGCCCTCTCTTCCTAGTCGGGTTTTCCCTCTCGTCTTCTGGTTCCTTGTTGTTTCCATTTTTATCATCTCTTTGATTTTTTTTTGGTGGCTTGGTCTCTTTCACCCCTTCTCATTTATTGATTTATACTATTTATCGATTCATGGAATAAAGATCCTTTTTATATCCCTTAATATTGATGAGTTCGGTTTTTAACTAACCGGTGAAATCAAACTATTTTCTTTCTCCTTAGTTCCTCTTTGGTTTTAATCATTTTATGAAATTTCGCACATATTATTTTCCTTAAATTTATTAGATGGTCCCGTATATAACTAACTTAATGGGTTTTTAAAAATTATCTATTATAATTGGTTATTAATCTAAAATTTATTAGAAAGTTTAAGTTTACATTAGATAGATTTAAGTTTATATTTAATTAATAAGCTCTATTAATAAGTTATACAAACGTTAATAGTAATATAAGAAGCACATGATAATATAATAATAATAATTATTTATATAGTAGTTAGTAGATAGTTATAGGAACTATTAAGAGTAAAATCCATTACTATTATTACTTAATTAAATAACTATTAACATATTAACATAATATAGTTAAATTTTTTACTGAAATAATAAACATGATAATATTATAAGTCATTTAAAAGAAATATTCATAAAATATATTATTTTTAGCATTCAGAAACATTAGGAAATTATGATTAATGTATAATACATTGAATAAATTTATCCAATAAAATTATTATAATTAAATAATATTATTAAATATAATTTTGGTCCATGTCCCTATCCCTTGGTCTATTCTGGTTGGCTAGTCAAATTTAGTCGTTTCATGGTCAAATATAGCCGTTAGTTCGATCTAATTGCCTAGATGGTCAAATATAGTTGTTTCCATGTCAAACTTAGCCGTTGGAAGATTTGCTCTCTCTATTTAACATGCAGCCATGATCGGATTCTTCAACTTGTCCTGACGATGAACCACACTCGTTGGTTTGAAACGCGTTGACAAATGTATCATAATGTGATTTACGCCGAAAAATATTCTCATAAACAATTATATAATTATTTGAAATAGAAAATTAAATGACTTCAACAAATATATAATTTTAATTTATAAATCAACTCTTATGGTTCCGAATTATGAATAATTGAGTGAGCTTTTTGACTTAATATTTTAACATCAACCAACACTCAATGTGGCCTCATAAATTATTAAATATTGCTCATCTCACAATCCAAACTAGGCAATTTTAAATTCCAGAGGCACTAAATTGACTGAGAATTAGATCGTGCGATGGTTCTAATTTCTATTGTCTCAGTTATTCAGACTATTTATTTTCTAATTTATGAGAGCCTATTTTAATTATTAACATTAAATTGACTTGCTATATATTATTTAATTATATTAATCTATGTAATATATTATGACTTATTTGATTTCCTAGATTTTTAATTTGTATCAGATAATTATTAAATGGAATATGGGATTTAATCTTTACAAAATATTTTAAATATTTTATTATAGTATACAATTATAGGTTTCAATTTATTTTCAAATAATTTATGTTATTTTTCCTTTTTAATTTAAATGGATAATTAAAAATATGTTCATAAACAAGTTTCATTATGAAATAATATGTTGTTTTGGTATGTTGTTATTGTAAGTTCATGGTATTGGCCATTGTTAGTTGTAACAAAGCCTATTTACAGATTAAGGAATTTAACAATTAAAATGGGGTAAATATTTCATGTGTTAGGTGTGTGTTATTGTGTGTTAACTTATTATTATTGTATTTAATATTAGTATAATACTTAAAATAAGTTATAATTTTCGTTTTTTTATTTTATTTTTTTATTTTAGTTAGGAGGTGTTGGTGTTTAAACGACATGGTTTTGTGGTGATCCCATGACCCACTAGGAAAAATTAACATAGACTGTTTGGGCCTTCAAATTGGCTACATTTAAAATGAATAACATGGACAAAACCATGGGTTCTTACCCCCGAAAATTGTTGGTAATTTGAACAAGTCAAGTTTACCTGAACCACACTAACAACTCCCCCTCCCTTGCAAACTTGTTTTGGGGAGATTAACCAAGTCCCAATCATTCATCAACCATCTCTTTTGAGAGCTCACATTCCCCCCCAAGATTTGCAAAAAATTTAAACTGAAAAGTGAAATATTTAACTCAATGAACATAAGATTTAATTGAAAATTTTAACTCATTCTCTGGAGACAAGATTTACTTAGGGAAAAACCATAGGGAAAGATATTAGTGGCTATTAACTTGGTATTAGTATCTTGTTATTACAACAATAATGGCCATATTACATTTCACTCACTTCCTATTTCTTTCCACCCACTTCCTTTTTACTCACACCCTTGTAAAAATAGATTTCATTACAATACCATGGGTGTGGACAATATTTGACTTTGATTTGGCCTCACATGTAACAATATCCCACTTGAGACCAAATAGAAGCTTGAGTGAATATTTTTGACATTGTTTCTCTCCCCTTTCCACTAATCCTCTCCCAAGATGTCTTTCATCATGTTTGTATTACTCTAGCCAAGGTTCTACAAAACTCTTGCTTATAATATTTGTTAATGTATCAATTGGATTGCCTCTAGTGTGTATTTTATCCAAATATAGTAACCCATCGTCTAAAACTTACGAATCCAATGATATCAAACATCAATATGCTTTTCCATAGAATGATGTGCTCGGTATTTTTATGAATGAATGACACTTTGATTGACACAATGAAACACATATTTGTTTTGTTTTATTCCTATCTCTCCTAAAAATCATTGCATCCACAACATCTCTTTACAATATTATGTGGTAGCTATGTATTCTTCCTCTATTGTGGAGAGGGTTACTACTGTATGCAATCTAAACATCTAAGGTACTGCTACACTTGCAAAGTATAGAAATAATCATTGATGAATTTCTAGTCTCCACATCTCCAGCCATATTTACATTTGTATAACCTTCAAGAACAACATTTTTATTACCAAAAAATTACCCCCCCCCCCAGCTAGGATATGGGTACACCTTCCAACCTGGTACCTCTCTAAGTGGTCCATTTTCACAACTGGCTCTTTCACGAAACTTCAATACCATTGAATCGATCTTCATTCTTTATCTTATCCATACCACCTCTCTCTCTCTATATATCTTGCCTAATCCATATTATTTTCACTCACTTGGCCCAATTCTCAAATATGACCTTAAGCAAATTCGGTTGTCATTTAGTAACCTCACCATTTTACAATTATTCTGATCATCACTATTGTCGTGTTCATCCTCCTCATTGACCTAGTAGTCATTTTCAATATTTTCATTGCCACAATCTACGTCCTCATCATGCTTATTGTCTTCATTACCATTCTTTGCATCTTGATGTTCTTCCTCATCCACTAACATTGGTGTCCTAGGCTCTCCTCCATTCACCACACCATCATTTCCATCACATGAAGCTCTACATTGCCACTTTGCCTCCACAACCAAAACATTACTCACGACCCCTGTGTCTTAACTACAACACTTATCTCTCTACAAAAAGGATCTTCCTTCTTCAATAGTTATTTCCTTACCATCGCATCAACTACCTCCTCCTTTCTAGCTTCCTCGTCAATCACTAATTCTTCTTGATCTCCAACTTCCTTCAAATCCCCTCAATTGCTCCAATGGCACCGCTTACCTATTGCCTTCTCCTACATGAGATTGGAGCTCACATGGAAACAAATTATTTTCCTTTATGCTACAAAAATTCTTGCAGATCAAGTCTTTCATCTCTCACCTCTACCAGGCCAAATAATCCCATCCTCCTTCAACTATGATATTACCACTCTAGTTTTGATACCTGATGTTAGAATCACGAAGCTTAGAGAGAAGTGGTGGCATCTAAATACATTGTTGTTGTGATACATAATTCCCCTCTATTCAAAAACTATTATAGTTAAGCTGTTGTTATTGTTTAGTAGTTGAAGTAGTGTTAGCAAGGGCATGATGTCCAAGATTTGCTTGTGAAGGAAAAACTATGATAATGTAATTATTTGAATTTGGAATAATTAAATATGGTATTTGAAGAATTTGCTTGGAAAGAAAAAAAGGAATGAATGAGATCATTATCCTAATCCATAATCCAAGGTGGATAGATTGGAAAAGGAAAATAAAAATAATAATAATAAAACTGATGAGCACCAGTATTACAGCAAGAATGCTACAACTCCTGGGGCTACTAACTTTAATTCATCAACCTAGGGTTTGTACAAACTTGGAGGTGACAGTATTGTATACACAGTAGATGTAATGGTCTCCTCTTGTCACTTTTAAACTGGGGCGATAAACCACAAGGGTTTTTCAAACCAGTCTTCTATTGACTAGAAGGAGACTAACTACTCAATGGAAAAGGGAAAATTATCCTTAATGCGAAAAAAGAGTGCTTCCTACTCTAGGAAATGAAAGACTGAATTGGGAGATGCTATAAAGTGACATGAAATCATCTAGCTACACATTTACACATTTTTCTTGCAAAAGAAACCTAGCTTAACCTTGTTTATAACATATGATGATCTAGAGTAACTGAGCATGGAATTTGATCGTAGAAGTATTATGATTGCTGCATGCATGTGCTAATTTAGAAATTGTAGAAAAATCCTTTTTTGATGTTTAGTTTTATGAATGAAAATGCTAAGTTTCATTTGTTCTTTAGTAGGGAGACAAGTATGGGGGGAAGGGTATGGACTAGTCTCAATGGAGGCCAAGTGGAGGCCTAATCTAAGCTCATATGACAATTTTTGCTAAATTCGGGCTTAAAATAGGATGCTACAGGGTTTCTTGTAGTACTATAGGATGTCCTAGTTCTACTACAGGATGCCCAGTTTTACTACAGGAAATAAAGAAAAAGCTTAGAAGATGGTAGGAAAGGTAGAATGAAGTGTGGGAAAGGTATCTTATGGGGAAATAAGGCATGGAGGAGGTTAACACTATCCAAGGCTCAGTTAGATTCTTTAGGATGGTTGGACTTGCTCAATGGAAATGATAACTTTGCTTACAAAACAAGAAATCAGACTTAGGGTTTAATGGACCTTGGCAGCATGGGTGGATAGGACTTAGATGAGGCGAATGAGATGAGGTCTCCCTACAAATTAGAAGCTCCTGCAACAACATACACTCTTGTCTTCATTTATGCACAAATTCATCTATACATGGAAAATATTTATTGAATGGAGGAAAACAGAGTTATTATCATCTAATGGCTAAGTTCATGAATGGAAGTGCTTTTAAACCATAGAAAAAATCAAGAGATCAAAATGAAAATTACAAATAATCCTAAGAAACTCAAAGACAATGATCTATTCATGAGGAAACCCTAGATTATGCAATAATCAAACAAGAAATTTGTTTTTGGTTTGTGTGAATGGAATCCTCAAGTCACGATCCTATAAGGAAGATGAGGTGAAAGCCACTCTCACAATATTTTCTGAAGTGTTTATTGTCACTATGATACCACTGATCTAACTATCCACAAATGGAAGCAAACAAATTAATCACCCAAATACTTGCACATTAACAAAACCAAAATCACTTCAGCAACTATGTGTAATCTAAGCATACATGTACAAAAAGAGGAACCTTTACTGCTAGCATTGGGCCCTAACCCAAGATCTTCAACTCGCTGAGTCAACTCAATGTTGGATCAAGGGAATGCTTCTCATTTCCATTAAAATATAAAAAATACATAAGAGTCATCAATCACAATGTCTTAGCTCGAAATTTCCTCTTGGCTACAACAAAAAAAGTCGAATCCAAATGAGGGTCTAGGCCTTCTTATTTATACCACTAAAGCTACCAACAAATTCCTTAAATTTAGGGAGGCTTGGCTTCAAACTTGAGATCAACTAGTCTTCAACTATCACTAGCTTGGCTACCAATGACCTTAATGGCTCAACTGCTTGTAACTCTGAGCTGATGCGATCTGGTAGAGGAATATTCGAGTGAGGAGTCAAGAAGGGAGATCCAATCTCCTAAAATCCCTCCTGCTTGTCTAATTCAATTTCCTGCACTTTAATTAGCTAAGGTTTGCTCCACAAGACATGGCATCTGATCTTTACCCTTCTCACTAAGCAAAACATAACAAAACATGTAAATAAATGTGAGAAAAGTTGATTTTAATAAGCTAGAGAGGGGCATTAAGGTCCATATAATTTACCCCTTTATGAGCCTCATCATCACACGGCTACTGAAAGTGTTGCTCATCCTCTGAGCAACTCAATCTATGTCCATGTCTTTCATTGCTTTGGTGGCCTCCCTAACATTCGAGTCTTCTGTTGCTATATCCTCTTCTTGTGGATAAAATATTGCATGCTTCTCTATTTCCTCCTAGTGCTTTCTTTCTTCTTCTTCCTTTCTCCCTTCTAACATACCCAAGAGAAATGGTGGACTGAGTTTCAAGAAAATCCAATTGATTTTGAGTCTCTGTAGTGCCTTCTTATACAGTGGGGTCCTCTCTAGTGCATCCCACATTCCTTCAAGGGAATGATACTCCCTTATCTTTAGGTTGTAGGGTAAGGTGCTCCATCTCCTTTGGCATGCTTGCTAGATTTCATCACCTAGCAATCTCAAAGTGTCCTCAAAATGAGTGACTGCTTGCTCTTGTGTAGTTAGGTATCTTGGTGAAAGCTAGGGATCATTGGCGATGAGGTTGTGGGTGCTAATGTAAACCATGAATTTGATTTGTTCTGCTCTAATTTAAAGGGGCTCTGTTTCTTCTCTTTCCAATACTCTTTTTACTTCCATAGCCCTGGCCTCCTCATGACTCATCCATGATGACAAGGCCATCAGTTGTAAGTCCCCCAGCTTTGGATTGGGGTCCCACACATTCAAGTCTGTTAATCCCAAGTTATGTAAGTAGAATTCATATATCTTGGCCCTGTCCTCTAGGGTGCTTTGTTCACAGAGTTTAATGAACTGCTTATAGTCTAGGAAAGGCATAGTCGCTCATTGTGCTAGGGTTTTTATCTAA